>DWEI01001050.1:0-18071 GCA_018245875.1 Mysoria ambigua | reverse complement strand
CATACCGTACCAGATATTTATCCAATAAAATGTATTAATTCATTGTATGTATATGATAGGATATTTAATATAATACGTATATTAATACTGCATAAGTGACTTGGAATATTTATTTTATTAGATAAATAATATAAACAGGTGTCACTCTCGACATTCAGCGTTTTAAAGAAACGCTTATGAGCTGTAAATATTTACACAGAGTAATTGCACTGTAGAGGTATCGATCGAATGAAAATATACGTATATCTTAGTCTCAGTTATATGTGTAAAGCTATATGTATAAAGTGGTTCTAGCGTTATATTTTACATAGGGGAGACCCAAGATGATAATCTACAAAACGCTGCTGGCAGAAGCTGGATGTAGCAAGTTCAGGACAAGATACGATGGCGCTCTTTGGGGGAGGCCTATTTCCAGCAGTGGACTGAGATAGGATACTTATGATGATGTTAATTTCGATAACCAAATACTTTAAGCTATAATTCAAGGATGCAGAACTGGAGCTCGCCATATATGTGTAAAATTAACTGTAGGCTTTTTACGTGAGATACATATGTTTTATTGTCTGTGTACACTCAGAAATAGCAAAGAGAAATGAACATGAATATTCAAATCTCTTCGACCCCGAACAAGTCAGATTAGTAATTTTAGTATCGACATCGACCCTTCTATCGTTCCACTGCTGGAACATGGCCCTCCTCTCAGAGTCAGAGGGCTAAGGCCGTAGTCCGCCACGCTGGCCAAATGTGGATTGGTAGACTTCACATACCTTAGAGAAGAATTTTTTTTTCCAAACTCAAGCTGTGCATGTTTCGTCACGATGTTTTCCTTCACCGTAATAGCAAGTGATATTTAAACTTAAACTCACATTTTTAAGAGATGCGCGCCTGGGATTTGAACCCGGTCTTCCGGAGTGACCAGTCGAATTTCCAACTACTACGATATCACTGCTCTTCATTTTGGGCTGCAGAAACCTAATTTGATTTTAAGTGATTTTTAATAAATTCCTTCATTATTTTTAAAACCCTACGAAGGTTAACATGTATATCTATCTATTATAGCTTTACAGACAGTTCGAAATCCATTCAGGTAAAGTGTTTGAACACCTGACTGGTACTAAAATAACAAACTAATTTCTTGTCACATTTCGTTCTGTCGTGTACGTACTCTGTCGCTTAAAATCGCAGCGTCAAATTTCAATCCAATATTGTATGTGCATTTGTAAAAAAATCCTCATGTCACCATAACATAGGTATTTTTAACAGTTCAAGCAATAAAAATGATTAAACGAGCTCGTTTCGTTCACCTTTCGTCTTATTTTGTATAGGCCGGCTCGACTCGAGTTTTTTTGCAGGAGGGTTCCACTAGCTATGGACCTATAGGATATTCAGTCGGTGGAATGAGACGGAGTCTCCGCCGAATCTCGCTGCTATCGGCGGGAGCAGATAAAGGACTTGAGATAGGTCCGAAACTAGTAGTTATACATACATGATAATGTATAACAGTCATGAACCATTTAATAATAACATACCTTTGGTGTTTACTTGTAATACTTTCTTTTATTGCTTACATAGGACCGCTTAAAAAAAATCAACTGCTTTTGTCAACAAATAATAATCATCAATATGTATAAAATATAGCGTTTGAGTTATTCATAGTTTAGCTACATTGAAGACGTGCACCTGCGGTGAACACCAGGGATGCCCAGCGTGGAGAAACATCCCGCAGGGAAGGCCTATGTCCAACAGTGGGCTGAGACGGTTGGTGATGATGAGGTGCATTAGAAAAAAAAACGGTTATTAGTGATGTATATTACATACGTGATTCGTATTACATAACATTCATTAAGACCAATTGTAAGTGGAAATAATATTGTGTGGAATATGGTAGCGGTTAGCATTGGTCAGGTTTTGTAAGCAGTATAACTAGAGTTGGCTGCACTCCCACGATTTACCAGGACTATGTGTGAGTCCAGTGCAGGAACACTAGTCTAGACAAGACACAAGTCTAGGCAAGTCTAGACTCGGAGCCACAAATTTTAACCCTAGAAAAATTAATAGCACCCGACTGGAGGATCGAAAACTGGACTCCCACAACTACTAAAGTCTAGTAACTAGATCAGTTCTTCACAATTGTACTAGTAGTTACCAAAGAGGCAGTTATTTAAAGAATAACAACACTACAGTACTTTACAATGTCAACAGATCGATCTATGAATCGTTCGTCAGGAGAGATCGCGTGACCCCACGTAGGAAAACTACAGGTCTATTGTCTTCGCGGACTCCATCGATCGTCGCCCGCTAATTGCACCGCGCAGGTGGTCGTCGGCGAGGCTGCTCGTGTTTCCTGGGTCTGTTTCCCTGTAGTTGTGAAATTTGTTCATGTACATTGACCTTCAGTGACGGCTACGTTTTGTTATAATTGTTGTACAGTAACGCCAGAAACAGAGAGAAACGAACACTACGAGTATATATTATATCTCTAGACCTAGACACGCGACGAATCTCCTCTAAATCCATCATTTCATTCATACAAGCATCCTGAATTATCAATTTCTGACTGCCATATAATTATGTGTTTTTTTCATCAAAATTGGTGCACCTTGGTACCTTCGTACGAAAACAGCTAATAGTATTTTAAATGTAACTGACAATGAAAATATTATATAAATTCACAAGTGTTTAGCGTTATTTTATAGTAATATTATCGTTTTAACCATTCGTTATTGGGTTCACGTAGCCCGGTAACCGCGAGCGACGGCCGCGACCCAGGGGTGGCGGTTGGAGAGATTATATACAGCCACCTGCTTTGACCGGATCCCGGGTTACATTTTTAAAAGCGACAACAGGTGAACGTTTGCATCATTGTAATGAATCAAATCAATCCGTTCCCGCTGCTATTTTTTTAATTATTTCACGTGTTGTCGTCATTTTATTCCATCAGCCGGGATTTAAGCCATATTTAATAACTGAAAGCCATTTTTACTAAATGCCATTCACAACATAAACGACGAAGATCGTGACTAGTTCCTCTTTGTCAAAAGAGACACCAGAGCGTTTATTAACTTTGTGTTTTAATATATCATGGTTCAGATCAAAGCGTGAGATTATGGTCGTTCAAGATATATAAAAGAGTATAATCTATCCAAATGATGTGTGTGAAGGCTTATTTTCGGCGAGAGTAATGAAAACATTAACGAGTTTCAATTAATCTAGCTCTGATAGAAAAACGTCGATTTTCACAGGATTATAAGAAAAATAAACGAATGTGACATTATAGTGTAATAATAATTATTATGTAAGTATGTATGCATACCTTAGAGTTCTCCAAAAAAATGTTCCCTACGGCGTGTGAAGTCTGCCAACCTGCACTTGGCCAGCGTGGCGGGCTGCATGTTGCATCAGTGGTAAAAAAAGATCGGAAAAAAATTGACGTTTAAAGTTTGAATGATAGAAAATTTAATGCAGGTTTGGCGAGGAAGGCTCTCCGACTTCACATCTTGTAGCGGTTTCTTATAAGGCTTCGATTGTTATTTTAATGTGCACAGAGATTCCGAAATCCACGTATAAAAAAAATTGATCAGATCTATCATGTTAAAGCATCAGTAACGCGCAGAGTGCGAGAAACATCGGCATTTTCTGCGCTGGACATTCGCTCGAGTCGGTCGCAACTAATCAATCTTCAAACTAATCTTCTTTTTCTGTGTACCAACTCGCACTTGCTATAACCTTTCTATGCTATATTTTTTGCTATAACCTTTTTTAGGGTTGATAATGATGGAAAAGAATGCAGTCTCAGCAGTCTGTAGATTTTCATTGAAAAAGAGACAAGTTGGAAGACTGCATCCAGCCAAAACCGCTATTATTCCATCCATCAATCCGCCATTATACTATCACTATCAAAGATAGAGCTCCAGTAATCACCAGCACTTCAAATGCATTGAGCCCTTGAATATAGCTGTAGGTATCCAACTCTTTCTTTAGATCAGGTTGGAAGGTTACCCAATTTCCCCTTTCATGTCAGTTTGCATTGTTCGATCAAAACAGTTAGTGGCAGCCCTAACCGCGGGCAAGTGCAGCGTGTATTTATATCGGCCTGATTTCTAAAGTGGGATGCGTTTGTGGGACAGCCCTGCGCCCTCCCGCTACGCGGCGCTCCTGGTATCATGATTAGGTACTTGATTTCTTTGCATGCGTACCAGTGCGCAATATATTTATCACAGTTGAATCGAATTTGAAGACTTGTACAGTAAAAATGTCATGATTGTGATATTTTTCTGTTAAACAGCAGAATGTCCAATTTCATCGTCAAATGTCCGGCGTTCGGGAACAAAAGTGCTGCGTTAGTGTTCAGGTGTAGAAGAGTGATTCTTACTAGTCTTAAAGGGTACTTCATGATTATTACAGATGAGACACTCGTTTCTACTCTCTCTGTGAGCACAATACATTTTGATTGGCTTAATATGGCTATATTTAACTATATCGATAAATTTATCGATATTCCTTCTCACCAGACTCTTTACGGGTCAATGACCACAGTCTTTATGGACCTGTCGTATCTACTATCTACATTCATCGTTGTCTCCATACACGCTTACATTAAACGTATATTCTCTTGGTAAAACTACAAAACTCCGTGACAATCAATACCAGACAGAACACGGAAGTGGCCGCCGTGTAGCATCGCAACTTATATTTAGTCCAACCGCATTGTCAAAGTTCCATTCGTTTCCAGCAGAGTGACCGCAACATTCCGACACAAAACATGCAGTCCGACAACGTTTCCTACCGCTTCGACTTGAATATACAACGACCGATTCGCCAAGCCACCCGGCGTGAATTTCCATTGATCTATCTGGACTTTATGTTAAATCGTTATTTACTCTTTACCCGTTATCACATCAGATACCTTAAAGGGTTATTGGGAGGCAGCGGATGCTGCATGCGTAGCCTTCGCAGGTTCATATTCGCACGCCGGTTTCGGAGACTCTATACTGAATATAGAACGGTAGAGACAACTGACCTACTCGGTGAGAATGTATTTCTTGGTCTTCTTCCCCAGGTGTATTCATCAACATTGGTATTATGCATCTGTATTGTACTTCTTCCATCTCCCATTCCTCTTGCAATTACCAAACCACGCCATATGAACACTGTTGTATTTTCAACTGCATTAGTTAGTCGCGCACTGTTGCTCTACTCTACTCTACTATCTTAAGCGACGAAGTACCTCCACATATCAGTGTGGATACAAAATACGTATCGATACACACACTGAACCCTTTTATAAACAAACTGAGTGCATACGAGTCCGTCCGCTAACCGCGTCCCATTTAACCGAGCAGTTAAAAATAAACTAGAATTCCGCCAGACGCCGGCATGCCAAACGGTTAACCCTGGTTTAGTTTATCTACACAGCAATAGAACAATAACTTAGTTTCCATTTATATAAGCCTATTAAGGTTTGTAACCAACGTCAAAGTCGACGCCTAACGTCTTATGTATGTTTGATTACAAAAATGAAAACTAGAAAGTGTAATTCTACAAGCCGTTCAAAATATAGAGTTCATTTAAAGCTGTAAAGTTTGTTCCCCGTTATATAAATGTCTTACTTGCTCTACAGCGTCATAAAAGTTAAGATACGTTATCAAAATTACAAATGACAAGTTATTTTCGAATTCGTTAAGAAACAATCACAAAAAGTCGGCCGTACAAGAAATTACTGAGACGAGCTATTCCAAACGCATACAAATCATAACCAATGCGAAAATGTAAAGCCGAACGCTAGAACGCCAATAAAACGTACGGTGCGCACGCACTTCCCAACGCACACACGTGCACCACGCTAGGAAATCTCCAAAAACACACTCACACAAGCGCATATCCCTATGAAACGTCAAACAAAGTTGTATAAACTGAATAGACTCGTAGTTCATCGCGCACACAGTGACACGTTTACTCCAAAATGCACTCACACAGCTGCATCGCTCTCGTGCGCGATGTGTACGGATGCATTCAAAGTTTCGTCCCACGCACACACACGCCGAGGAGAGTATGTGAGTGTAACTGGGTCACAAAGATAGGAGCGACACGTGTCGGAGGGCTGGACCTTTATTAGTGTGTTTTGAATCTATTACATAACGCATAGTGAAAAGTTTCAAATTGAATCGAGACGGAAAATGGGACGTACTGTTCAATAATCTTCTAAGTATTATCGAAAGTTTAAAGTGCGATAGTGTTACAGTACCATAGATATCCCTTAAGACACTATGCTAATATAACAACCACTAAAATGTAACTGAATTTTCTATTAACTTAGATTGCTGAGCGAAAGTTGTATTACTACATGTTTAACAAACATATTTAGTCGATATGAAAATTATAAACCATATATAAATATACAAACAAGCGCTCTCATTGTTTATTCTAATAAAATAGTAATTAAATTTTATTACCTTAAATAAAGTTTTATTATTAAATAATTCAATAATAGTGTGAAGCCTTGTCATAAATACACACCCATCTTCTTTTACAATAAAAAAACAATATTTCATTAAATACAGGCCATCGTTTAAAAACAAATACATTAAAATAATTGCAAAAAGATTTTCAAATAATTTAAAATAAAATGATGAACTATTAATATACATGCACACGAAGCCCTTTGCACAGTAATAGAGGCCCTCAGCGCGCACCGTCAGGATGATATTGAGATCGTTCACCCGACGTCCGACGCCCGTGGAAATTGGGTTTTCTTTCTATTAAAAAACACTAATTATAACCAGTCACTGAGCTGTATAGCTCAATTACTTTATTTATAATAATAATACCAATAACAACCAGGGCAGGGCGAATGGCAGATGAAAGAATGGCAAAACAGCTCTACACAGTGCAAATGTTGATTGGTGCTGGCAGCGTGGACGATCAAGAGATACTTGTTTTGATAAAATGCGTTATTTTCGGAGTTGGAAATCTTCGATGAATGGAGAAGAAGTACGTCAGATAGAGATATCGAGCATTCTTTGCTGTTATATTACGTTCTTGAAGATTTATGTTCTTGAAGAGGAATTATAAAAACATATAAAATTAATAACGTCCCCTAACTATTAAATCAATCTAACAGCTATTAAACTTTACTGGCGATCGAGAGGATTCGGGTTCAAATCCCGGCTTTTTCTTACTCAGATTTACTAGTAGTGGCTCGGAGTCTGGATATGTGGCGATGTATGGCAACAGGCTCCCTACTTAATCCACAGTCGTATTTGAGATCATTGTATTGTGGTAGTATGCGAGTTCTATTCTACACAATTTGAGATTGAATTCAAATGTATCATGTAAAAAGATCAGATTTTTACACGCGTGCTATTTATACCTGACTGTATAAGCGACGCCCAAGTTAGAAAATTATAACAAGCTATTAATGTGTAAAACGGACTACGTATAACACGCAGAAGTTGACTAGTCATGTCGCTTTAATATGTAAGCTAAATTAAAAGCGTTATGCTAAGTTGTACCATATGTTTATTTTTATATAAGTACCACGTATCACATACGCTTTTAACGATAACCAAGTAACTGTCCGCCTGACGCGTTGCTAGGTAGAGTCGGGTGGCGGGAGGGGAAACGCATTCCACGCGAGTGCCAAGTTGACTTCTGCGCGTTACGTATAGTGAAATAACTTGTGATAAAACAATAAAAATTGTACAGCGTTGTGATTGTGAACGAATTACTACGAGCGATAAAACTTCTTGCTATTTTCTCAACAAGTAATAAATGTAAAACGGACGATTTGGATCACAAGTATTATATATTCCGTACAGGGCGACATGAGCAGTTTGCTATAAGAAAGATTTCATTTAGAAGTATTAGTGACTTTTCATCGCCCAAGCAGAGATTAGACGATTGAAGACTCATTGAAGACGATTTATGGATAAGGGAGAAGGGGAGGGGGGGGGGAGAGGAGAAGGCTCTCATGCACCTCAACTTCTTCATTGTATAGTAAAAGCTCAAGTATTTTCCATTTATTATAATATATGTAGAGCTACTTCACTAATCATCAAAACTTCAAATTATTTGAAACTTTGTCTTAGCATATCATCATTATTAATTAACATTACTAAATTATTATTTGATACACATTTGAACGCACCACTTGCTTAATACATTTGTATAGCTGTCATGTCCAGCGCTGGGACAGGAGTATCTCCTGTCCCATCTCCTGTCCACGAAAGTTTTAAAATTCAATATTCCAAATTAACACACAGCAAAGAGGCAAGCGTTAATTAACTTACCAACTTTGTGTTAAGAGAAAGTGGTTTGTGTCCTGTTCGGGCGCGAGCCTATCTACTTGTACGTAGATACCAACTTAAACGGCATCGTCTCGTCGGCCTATTGCCTCGGACAAATATTAATTTTATACTACCCAATCAGGGACCTAAGTTCGACAGACGAGTACATCTGAATCTGAATTATCGAATATCATCACGCCGGGCCCTTTACGAGTAGGCACAGAGCAAAGTTATCATTGCCGTGCATGTTATTGTTAAATGTTTAGTGAGTGTTGTTCATAATTGAGTTTTAAGCCGACTAGACTCGGCGGAGGTCCGCCGCGACCTCGCTGCAATCGGCGGGAGCTCATGAGGAAGGACCTAGTTTAGGTCCGAAACTAGTCGGGTCGTCCCGAAAAACATACGTGAGTATAGGCCGCGTTCATACTCATTGCCGTACATTTTATTATATTTATTACTATCTTAAATTCTGTTTATCGAAATAACATAATGCCTGTAACCTAGAAGTGGTAGTCAGAAGAGTGTAGTGCACTCCTAAATTTGACTAGTTAAGTTACATTGACGTCCTACTGTGGAATAGGTGCTGAGCCTATTGCCATACACCGTGAACATATCCAGACCCCGAGCTACTGCTAGAAATTCTAAATTAGAAATTTGGTAGTGGCCGACCTGGAAATCGGACCCAGAACTTCCTGACCGGCAGTTGCACTTGCAACTAAGACGACCAACGAGGCAATGAAAATATTTTATATATTGTCATGGTATCCTAATTCAGATATCAGGGTTTTCCACCATGGATCATAAGTTTAAATCCTGGCCTATCAGGAGTCAGGAGTGTGATACATAGGCCAACATAACGACACTAAGCGCTCCGTCTTAGCTTTCGACGGAAACAATGTAAAGCCCTTTCATCTGACGTTTTTATAATTACATGTATTCATTTTACTATTTAGCTAAATGGTGGATATCAGCGTATGAGCCACTGTTTGTTTTATCCCTTTCTACGATATGTATAAATTTATGAGTTAGAAAATGACAAAATACATAATAGTTTACATGTTCTTGAGTTTATGAATAAGAAGACTTGACATGATACCAATACCACCCTACCACCTTAAATACCACCTTTATGTTAAGTATGAATTTTAACATCTAACTATTATTAAACTCTACAATGAAACATATAGTGGCTAGAGTATTCTCTATCAGTACAAAAAGTTATAACGAAAAATGTTTCTTATAAAATATAATATTTAATGTTATTGTGCAAAAACCTCGCCTAATGTGCTTTGTGAAGTCTAAAAGTAAGCCCGTCCAAATCAAGAAAACCAGTACAAACCAGTAGTGGGCAAACCCAGACCGAATGGGGGGGACAAAGTAGCCGGCGGCAACCTATATTCATCCCCTCTTAGATCTGCAAAGGTAATGGTAGCGCAGAGGCGAAAATAGGTACAAATGGATAGTGTCTCGAGAAGATCAAAAAGTTAAAATTAAAGAAGATATTTGGTATACAATGATCATATGTTATTAATGTTCGACCTATGACAAGCTTTAGGAAAGTTTATTACATTTAAAAAATAATCTTACACCAATAAAAGAACCAGAGACTCTACAGCGACTGTATATATAATTAAGTGTAATTGTTTTCCATAGACTTTGTGGTTACAATATCAATTTTAGTGAATAATGCACCAAAGACTTGCCCACTTGTCAAACTCACCAAATAATATTACACGCGTCTCCTCTCGGACAAACACGTAGTAACATGACCTGTCTAGAGCGAGTGCGGAGTGTGGGTAATTAAATAAAATAAATGACAAAATAATAAAATTACAAAAGACTTTCCCAAAAGACACGGCCTGTCGCCATTTCTTCTAAGAATTTCCAAAGATCGACACCAAGCAGATAATACACGTATTGTAACGAATTTATCGTGCCGCGTACGTGTCTTCACTCAATTCTCACATTCTGTTTCACACACGAATGCCACGCTGGAAACAATTTATTTAGAGCTGCCGAGAATTATTTTATATAGCGGTCGTATTACATTTACGTCTTATTTCGGACATTGAGCACCGATCCGATCTATCCCGAACTCAGGGGATAGGATTTCAGATTGACCAAAAATTTGTCTGATTAGTATTACCCGTATCAAGGCTGTATTCAATTGTTTACTTCTTAGTCACGCCTTCCAAATGTTTTGTATCTCGCGATCAAAACTTTATAGCATGGCATAATTTAGGCGACAACGCAAATAGGTGTTCTTCTTCTTCTATCTTCTTCTATCTAAATGTAATGTAATTAAAAATATAACTTAGTTAATGACATATAAATGGCACACTCATTTGTTGTATTTAGAGTTAACGGAACAGTTTAACTCTAAAATATTAAAAGTTTTTTCACAGAACCATTTATAGTTCAGGTTTGGATTACAAAGTGTTTATTTTGCCAGTTCTTCGACACCTTTTTCGAGGCTTTTAGGTACAGTCACCAAAACAACTCGTCTGCAGTATTTGCTCTTTGCTATGGCGCAAGAGTCTGAGCGGTATCATCTCGCCCCTCTAACTTGGTTGCGCAACCTTTCTCTCTTGCGAAACGCTTGACCGACATTTGGTGTTTTATGTAATACCGATTGTTTCTGCCAACCCCATTCGGTTCTGGGTCGGATTAATTAATTTCGCGGCAGGAAGTTGATAAGCAATTGATAGTGACCGCGACGTTAATTAAAACAAAAATCATGAAGAGATTTTTTGGTGTGGAGTCGGCCAGGGCTATGACATGCATATATATTTTTTCAAATTTAATTTGATTTATTTTAGGACTCATTAAGTTATCATAAAAAAAACAAACACATCTGTAGTAGAATCTTTTTAACAAAGTACAGACGGGTATATATAAATTTAATTGTTTATGGGTGTAAAATTAATTTTTTGGCTCTTATATCCTACATTATTCATCATCTAACTTCTTCCGTCCTTCTCTAGCGTTGAAATCAGGGGTCTTAACACACATGATTCTGAGACGAGACCTGAATATAGCAGTGGACAAAATACAAAAGTTGTTGAGGATGATGATGAGGATGACGTTGATGAGGATGACGTTTATAAGGATGCTGACAACCTTTATAACAAACAACCAAAGATCGATAGCCTCTATTGCACCACTACTGGAAATTTACCCTCATGTTTCATTGCACGCAGCCGTACATCCTGAGCTGACGCATTGTATGCCCACTTTCGCACTTTTCTCACGGCTGGGCGGTGTTGAAATCTATGTTAGTCATAACCTAAATTTCCTTCAATATGCAATGTACGTTGCAGTCAAACGCTATAAGGGTTTCCGCTACATATTATTGTCTCTATGAAAAAAACGCAACTTCACGCCTGTAATCCCCGAAGAGGTAGGCAGAGGAATGCAGAACACTCCCTATGACATTTTAAAAATATGTAATGTTAGAGTTAGCGAGCGCTATGTGTCGTGAGACGGAGCACGGATGCTTCCTAAAAGCCTATTTACCGTAGTTCTAAAGAGTCTAACCGTAGTTCTAAAGAAGTAGATGTAAATCTTGGTTACATGTCAACACTAACTTCAGTAATATTTATTACTTATTATTTCGATGTTAATTCGTTTCGTTGATTTTGGAGATGTTCACAGAGTTATAAATCATCGGATTACGATTTTGAAACTGTAAACTTTATCTCATCGTTTTGCTAACAACATATATGAGCGTTACTAAAGCACAATAGACACATAATAATTCGACGTTTTTCAATGACTAACATGTACTTCGTGAGTAACGCCATCATATTGCTTAAAAAATTTGGTTTCAATATTAATAATATTAAATAAATAAATAAAAATATTTGATAAACCCATACCTTTTTCAGTAGTATATATTTTGACATGTTATTTAAATTAATTTAGTACAGATGGTTTAACTTTAGATGATTTGACTGCCTCGTTGGTCGTGTTGGTTGCATATGCGAGTGCCGATCGGAAAGTCCCGGGTTCGATTCCCGGGTAGAACACTACAAAAATTTACTAATTTAGAATTTCTAGTAGTGGTTCGGAGTCTGGATATGTGCCCGATGTATGGCAATAGGCTCACCACTTATTCCATAGTGGGACATAAATGTAACTGGTGAATCGTGGGAATGTTCTGCATTCCTCTGTCTACCCCTTCGGGGATTACAGGCGTGAAGTTACGGTTTAACTTTATCTTACGCTGTAACAAAATCATTGTACAACATTATAACCGTGTTTGTTGGCAGGGGTCAATTATTTTCGCAGACATTACAAAATTACTTATTGTCTGAAAGATGTGTATAATCAAGATACTGATAAGCAGGAACCCGTCTTACGTGGACGAGAGAGACAGACCATGTTTCTTAATACCAAAACAATTCGCGTTATTATTATATTTCACGCCGGGTCCTTTACGAAGTAGGCAGAGAGCAATGACTCCCGAATATCTGTACACATCTAACGTGTTTTTTTAAACAACATTTTTCCTCCCACCAATTCACAGATTGCAAACTTTATAAACACATTGCATAACGTATAAAAAAACCTAAGCTATCATAAATTATCGAACACACAGCGGTATTCCCATTCGGCTCTCGTCGCGAAGCGTGTCACGGTCAGTTTTGATGCGAATATATTTGGCCGGTGAAAATCGGACGAAAGCAAAAGGATCCTGGATCCGGTGTCGCGGATAAACGCCCGCGACTCGACGTATCACAACGTGGCGTAACTTGATTTAATTATGGGCCACAAGCTTGTATTGTATCTGGAGGAGTATTGGGGTTAGCACCTTAATGTATTATAAATATACTTCATACAGCGTATTTATTACTACAAACACATAGTCTTACATCGGTACTGCTGCGCCACAGGAACATGTTCGGGGGACAAATGTACTTACTTGTATTTAAAACATGAGATAAAAATTACATGACTGTTTCATCGATAGTCTCACGACGAAATAGCTAGTGTTGTGGATGACTAGCGTCCAATCACTAGAATAAAAACTACGTGAAGAAGAAACATACATTTAATTAAAAATAAATATTAAAGTAAGATGAAAAAAAAAAGAATATTGTCTTGGAATAATTTATATCCTGTATTTAACCTTAAACTAGGTAGACTCCCTATTAGGGTAATCAGCTAGTTGATAAACATTGATATAAACAAGTTTTCAATATATAATAATGTAGATAATCTTATATTAAATATTACTCTTGTATTACATTACACGAGTATTTATCTTTGGCAGGAATCGAATTTATCACCCTCGCGGTTAGGATCACTACCGACTGGCCAATTAAGTAATAGGTAAATAAACATACAAATACAAGAAACAACAAACATTTCTTCAAACAACAACATTTACATGTGTTGTGATATTCATGTAGAGTCAAACCCAAAACTGCGCAGTTACTAGTCACGAGGACGTAGCGCGAACGAATAATCTGATTCATATGCAATTCTCACATTGTTTCGCAACGGTGTGAGATGCGGCGATTTTATAACGAGTTTTTACTGACTCACCCTCGCTAAGTGGGACATCTTCAGATTTACTCCAATATATCGAATGACACGTTTCACTCTATCCTTAGGGCCGGTGGTGACACTTTCGAAAACAGCCCAGATTTTGCCTTAGTAACGGAACTTTAGTAAATTTTATTTTTTCTGATTTTTTCAGTAAAATTCAATGATTTTACAGTGTGAGTGAGTTTCCTTAATTTTAATTATCAAAATTATATTTTTCATGTTTATTATTTATCACATTACGTCATCCTCTGGGACGCGGTGTCTCCCATGACAAGCGCTGACCATCTTCTTGTATAATACAATCAACATTTCTTTTATATATCATCTGGTATTTTATATATTATGTCATACTCTGAAAATATCCTTTATACTCTTAAGTTGGATGCTTAGATTTTGGTTACACGGCGACTTGAACCTATGTGGGCGTGTTAAATCAAACTTGACGTAATTGTTAGCCGATGTTGGCTGCAGATATGTTTAAGCTGACAACAAAGTTAATTGGACACCTGGTACCGTGGCTGACTTGAGTTCAATCGAAGGTTCTAAGCCGTCTCGTGCTGAGGGAGCATTTGAAAATATTTTCGCCTCACAAAACACCACCCATACTTTGGCGGTGATATAAATTAATATAAATTGCTATTTAAAAAAATACGAATTAAAAGTTGCGAAATTTGTATATTAGTTATATCTTTTAAAATATTTCATGACCGCAGAACATTTCAAGCACTTCCTCTACATTAAATAAGGATACCGTAATAATTTTCATTAAAATGAGTGCAAGATGTCTAAGAAGTAAAACTAAAGAAAATTAATCGAAATCCATCAAGTCTGAAATGTGTCAAATTAACTAAATGTATTTTGTTCATGTGTAACACTGTGGCGCACTATAGGGAAATGAAAAATGGTACTGCTATATCTGGATATTACCAGGAAAAAAATAAAATGTAACCTATTGAGACGAATTCAAAAAATGTATGTAATATTATACCTTTTTCAATAATATTTTAGTTTTCAAATATCCAAATGCAATTTTGAATAAAGAATATTAAATCTAGAAGGATTACTTTGTTTGATTCTGGCTTTGTCATACAATTTTATGTGATCTCACAAAAGTACCAGGCAACCAGGGTTCATGAGACGATGTTTTTAGAAAATGCCAACAATATGATAGAGCGTATACGTGCAGCGGGTCATCAAACGCCCAAATCCGCATTTACATTCTATTCTGCTCGTGCGCAGGTTACCCCTCCCGCTCACCCGCGACGCAGTCATACTTTCACTTTTCATTGTAGGGCATACGGCTTAATGTTTAACCGTATTGCTACCCACGTTGCCTTTATTCGGAAATCAACCATATTTATTGTATATTTAAAGCTGAAATTTTAAAAGCAAACATAATGCATTTAGAACTGTATCGCAGTAAGGGATTCGGTATTAAAAAGTCAGAAATCCTCAGCCAGTTGCAAGGCAAATTAAATCTTTAGCAGTTACGTTTAAGGTTGGGATTAGTTTGAAGGTAGTAAGAGATAAGACGTTTGCGGCAGATTGAAGAGGCTTTAGTTGTTCCGCCAAGAGAGATTGGGAGCCTTATGACGGACTCTGGTTTACGAACGTTATGAAATCGAATGACATGAACCTAGCGATTGTTTTTTTTTCGTGGGTGGAAATCGGCTAAGGGGGTCACTAATGGACGGCTGAGCTGATCGTGCCTCTGTGTAGGAGTTTTATGCGTTAAATTTCCATACATAAAACGGTGAACGGTATTAATATTTTTATGTAAAAACCTTTTTTGAATCTGCGTGGTCATTTTAGGAAAGCATTAAAACAATGTAATACCTGCGTCATACCTTTTATACCTGAACTGTAGTAACAATGAATCCTTAATTACTTTCCTAAAGGATACATGTCTTCTTTTGTAATAAGAAAAGCTAAGGTCATCTTTGGGGAAAATGGTTACACTAGAATTCTTTATAATGTTCGCTAAGACATTAAAATCTGCAAACGCTCAGTTTGCCAGCATGGCAAACCTACTTTAAATATACAGGGTGCATTAATCTCTGCCTGCTAGTATAGTACTATAGTAGAACATGGAAATAATGTTCGATATCTTAAAAAGTAGGGACGTAAAGTTGACCATAAAACCATTGCAGGTACTACAACTGATTTTGCTGGTTTTGTGGAGTGATGGTCATATTACCCATCAAATGAAAATGTAGCAGCTGGTACACAGGACCTTACGTGTTACGCGGTAAACTGTGCTGAAGTGACCACCATCTTCAATGCCTCAGCCACCAGCCTTAGATCCGTTATTACCCTTAGATCTGTCCCAAATATAGCTGCAACTACAAAGCTGCTTACTAATGATGAAGCAGTGTCCTTCGAACGAAAAGGACGAGGAAATGTGCGAAGACCAAATTGGACTTGATTGAAATGAATTCAATACAAAATAAGTAATGAGTAGGTACTTGTTACAAGTAGTTTTCTATTCTGTACAAGTTACGAGATCACGACACCTAATTTTAAACGAAAACTACCAGAAGTCAAAATCCTCTTCATACCCTTGTCTGTACCTAAGGAATAAACGTGTAAAGATAATTTTGTTATGGCATACAAACCGTAGGTCGACAGTCCTAATGAATTTTTGCTCCAGTAAAAGTACAATGGCGACCGCTCGTTTAGAAAAATCTAGAAAGCTCGAGAATATTAAGTACTCTGTGCGCATTTGGGTAAGTTTATTTTAGGTTACAATTTGTTGTCTTTCCGACAAAAGATACCCATATCCATTTTATTATTTTAAAAAGTATAATTAAGAAGAGATTACCATAGTAAAATATAAGTAAGATAACTTCAATTGGGTTAGTAATTTCACACTTATATCATTGGTATGTTAACTTAATATTTGTAATTATTACTTTATTGTATAATATTAATTAAAAGTTTACACACGAAATGGTTTAAGATAAGGGCACTTAACATATAATTCAATAATATCTTATTATGTAACGTTTTATATCATAAATTCATATAAATGATATTAAACTGTAGATTGTACATCCAAGTTTCTCTCGGTCGCATTTTGTAAAGCGAGAAGTATCAATCCGCATTTCATTTGAACGGGTTATGTATAAATGTAAAAACCGAATGTCAATCGAACTTTAAGCCTGCGTGTTTCGTGTCCATCTGTTTCTGAACAGTCATCGATATGAAAGTTTCGCTCATTACGTGACATTTCTCAGCCGAATATATTGTCATCAGCGCACTATCATCTTCATCGTTGACGTCATCATCGTATTAATGGATAGGTATTTAATAACCCAATCGGTGACTTTAGGCATACAGAAATACTTATGCCATTGTTCATATATTGGGCCCCGAAACAATTTTATTCGTGTAATCGTGAAAATACAAAGCCAGGAAGTACTCAGTTAACATACAAACATACAGACACATACAGATGATAAAAATAATACACTCACACTCGGAGCCGGCTCGTGTCGTATATTTTTAACGTTGCATAGTTGTTAGTATTATGAAACATGAACCTTTAAAACTAAAGTTAATGCCATCGGGAAACTGCCGTTCGTAACAGCAATGCAAATATATTGAAATGTATGCAAATCGGTGTTTGTTGAAAGTAAAATCGAGTTGAGACCCAGTAATGGGCGACCCATTTCGTATATTTCCCTACGGGCTGTGTGGGTTGTCCAGACCTAGTCGTGTCTGCGTCTGTTTGCTTTTCAAATTAGTACCGAGAGTTCTTTCTTTCTCTCGGTCTATTCGGTGCTGATTGTATACTTTGGAATGTTTTATAGTAAATTAAGTACTTACATTCAGATTGTGAATTCTTAGCTGTAACGGTGAAGGAAATCATCGTGAGGAAATCTGTAGACCCTAATTTTTTTTTATACGGTATCTCGCATTTGCCAGCGTGGCAGACGGGGATACCGTATCCGCCATTGAAACAATGTAAGGGTTCATCATTACGTTAATATTTCATAATGATGTTCACATTATGAAACTTTTGAATTTTAATTCAGACACTGTTGCATTTGTGTTTCTTTGCAAAAGGTAGAGTCTGTAAAAGTGGGTTGTTTTAATTACTATGTTGTAACATTACTGACTCGAATAAACGACTGAGGCTGTTAAGTGGTCAATGAAAATTTTAACTATTATTTATTATATCAAATATATAATATCTTAGATAAGTTATATAATGTATTTATTAAATTAAAT
>DWEI01001049.1:0-18073 GCA_018245875.1 Mysoria ambigua | reverse complement strand
ATCTCCAAAAATTTAATTTAACTTTTATATTGTATTGAGTTTATTTTTTAACCACAGGTGTTTTATATTGCATGAAAACAAGGAATTTAATGACATTGTACAATTTCATTACTATCCCCAAGAAATAACTAAATTTTTATCATAAATATAATAGGCTTCTCTGTTTGCTTCACGCGACTATCCCAATTTGTCTTAAGCAAGAATATAAGTTACATTATTGCATGTAACATACTTTCTGTATGGTTATGTATTCTTTGATGGTATCTCTATAATAATATATTGCCTTTATTTCTCTCATATCATGTCGAAACAAAATCAATATTAAAAATATATGAGTAACACTAGGAATCAATGACACCAATTCATTTCCAAGAAATGTATAGTTTAATAAATAGGTAAGTAATGTGTTGTTGGCAATAACAGTACTCATTACTCCGAAGACCACCCTGTAAGTGTTAATTTCAAGTATTGTATCCCGAATGGTTGTGCCTTATTTATCAGATGAAAGACAGTCCATCAATGGTTCCTTTAAAATTCAGTCAGTGATGATTCTAGTCCTATGTGAAATACAACTGGGTCCGTCCAAATTGCTCCATTGTCATGTCCAATTCTGATGTAAGTATTATGAAAACTGTCTTAGTATTAGTGTACATAGTTTTTAATAAAATGTTTGCTTATATCAATGTTTTTTATTGGAATATTAACCTTTATACCATTACTTGAAATTGTTATTATTCTTACTTTAGATTTAGGATGCCCAGTCAATGTGGTTTATCATTTAAAAGTATTGTAGTGGGTTGGGTAAAGTTGAATTAAATAAAACAAAAGTTGTATGTAATCAATGTTTATTTTCACAATGTTTCGTAAAGCATAGATTGTAGATATCACGATTCAGTTATGCACACAAGTCAATCCATACCGAACGCTGTAAGATATAGTTACAAATTTCTATACAAAAGTAACGCTTATACTGTTTATGGCATAATAGCAGTTAGTGTAATCACATAGAAAAAAAATTATATTAAACATTTTTTATTTACACCTTAATATTTTTATTAGGTACATGAGTTTTAGTACGAAAATGGTATAAAAATTACATTTTCATAATAATATAATTACATACAACGTCACAGTAATACAAACGCGATCGTATTCTACATTTGAAAAAATATAACAATAGTAAGCCATAATGCTTTATATAAACAGTAATAAACAGCTCAAACACTGTTACGTTTATTTCATATAAATGTTTACGTAAATGGAAAAAGTTACGCTCCAGGCACTGTTGTGAAATCCCTTTATAAATGATTAACTATCGCATTAAAAGTTTTTAACATCCACGTTAAAAATTTTATATAAAAATAATTGCAAAGAAATTATCGAAAGGACTGCTACTCATGCTTATTATATTTGCCGGATGCCACAAATATGCAGAGCAAAACCTTTCTCCGTGGGGGCATTAGTTCCATATTATATCATAGAGGACACTACTGTGATAAAGCACTTAATACATTTAAACAAAATGTAGTTTTCAACTAATCGAAATAAATCTTAGATAAATATAAATATGGCAAATATTTGGCTTTGTATACTAAATAGTTAACTTGTTAGAGACGACTATGTAAATGCGCAGTTTTGTTTTATACATTTCAATAACCCACAGCATTTCAAATCGGTCTCATGTTTTTGTATATACGCTTTTAAAAGAAATCTAGCAAAGTAAATATAGAACATAGGTCAAGGACAATGTCTTTAGAAATAATGCAAATGTATATAATAATAAATAATAAAGTGTGTTTTAAAGCTCATTTCCCATCGAGCTGTCGTGCGTGAGATTCGAGTCCATGCTAGCGTTGTCGGAGTCCTGGCTTTGGTTCCCGCTGTAGTTGGCGGCCTCCTGCAGGCGCATCAGCATGTTCAACTGGAACAACGCACGTTGTCACAAACATTATCAAGTTTCATATCGATGGAAGTCATTTAGCCAATAATGGGAGCATACATACACAACATCAATCAGGTTATTAATTAAAGCCCGACTTTATGATTGAGAGTTTAAATAATAGAGCTATAGCTGCATCTGCATACTCGAACAGCCTGCACTTCGTCGTTATTGTCTTTGGTAGTACTTAAAAAAATACAATGTGATTTTTTTTATTCGATAAAATTACAAAACTATGATAAAATCTTTACGACGGTTTGAAGGAGGAATAACTTAAGAATATCTGTAATCACATACTTATATCTGGTAAATATGTTGTTACAATTTCAGAATGTAGAAACTAGACATTTACCAATGGATCTTGATTTTGGGTGGTGTTGGCATCTTGATTCGATTCTTCAATACCAATGTCTTCCACTGTTATAGCGCGTAATGTCTGCAAATAACATAAAACTTAATTTGATTTAATCTAGTCACACGACATTATATATTTGTAAGTTGAACAGTGAATCCATTAAGGTTAATTAATATCAAGGTCGACAAAACTTGAATTCAACGAAAGACTTGAATTCAATGGAACTCCGAACTCCTCGGGTTTACCAACTACATAAATACGCATCAGATTTTTCAACTGATTCTCCACTAAGGTAGTTAAACAAAAGTGTTATCTATATTTCCTTTTTCATAATAAACGAGTGAATGTAGTCAATAAGAAGAGTTACAATAAATGTGAAGTAGCGAATCGTGCGCGGCACTCACGTGCGAGTGGTTGGGCTCGCGCCAGGGGTACGTGGCCTTGACGTGGTGCAGCGGGTCCACGGCGGCGTGGCGGCGGCGCCCGTACAGCGCCACGCCCTCGCGCACGGCCTCGGACGCGTACGGCACGATGCTGTAGTTCCACACGTCCGCGAACCACGCCTGCGGGCGGACGCAACGGGCTGACACCTCGTACGAGCACGGAGCAGCGGTGTCACATTCATATTAAGATAGAAGTGTTGAAACTGTTTTTGCAAGGTTAGAGCTTTCAAGGTCATCATCATCCGTCATCAGTCGACATAGGCCGATAAGCTTCGGCCTCGAACATACGTCATCACTTACTAGTACAACTACTTCTAATAATAATATATAACACCGATGCAGTCTTCGCACGGTATACCTGACTAGCTTCCAGGTCCATGGGGCAGGCGAGGAAGAGGCGCGGGCCCACGGTGACGTCGCTGGAGGAGTGCGCCTCCAGGAAGGCGTTGAGCGCGGCCCACACGCCGGGCAGCCACTCCAGCACGGCCGCCAGCGCCGCCTCGCGCCGGCCCAGGCGCAGCTCCAGCGAGAACAGCTTGCGCCGCAGGTAGCTGCGGCCGGCGGATGTACGTTGCCAAACATTTTCGAACTTTCCACTTTTTTGCCGACCCTTTTATCGTTCCACTGCTGGAACATGGGTCTCCTCTCAGAATGAGGGGGTTAAGTCCGTAGTGGGTATTATCTATTGTTAATTTAATTGTCAGAAGTATTTTAACTACTTTCATGTCTCCAAAGAGATGTAAATAAAAATAATTAACTTTGTATTCAGGCCACTGCTTAGAAAGCCTACAGTGACAATATAAAGCTAATCATTATTTATGCGTGTTACTAAATTATTTTGTATATAAAACAATGTAAATGTTACGTTTGAACTTACCGAGCCAAGAATCCTTTCACAGGCTCCATGTGGTTCGCTGTCAGAAGCCACCTGAAGTTGTGGTGCAGCTGAAGGTTCGTCGTATTACACGTCGCTTGGGACATCGTGCCTGTCAAACATTTACAATGACGGTTAGAACGTTTCAAATGTAATGAACTTTATTGAACATCGTATAACATATTGAGCATCTGTCGTTACAACATACATGTTAATAAATCGTACCGAACGACGCAAATATCAACACATTTATTCTTTATCACTGTTTATAATTTGATCGTCGGTTAGGTCGCCGCGGCCGCTCACCGATGATGACGGGCATGTTGCGGTTGTCGGGCGGCAGCAGGCCGGCGAAGGCGTCGCCCAGCGCCGACGCGTGCTGCAGGTTGTCGAGCACGAGCACGGCCGGCAGCGCCGCGTCCTCGCCCGCCGCGCCGCACTGCTCCGCCGTGTTGGCCAGGTACGCGCGCAGCTCCGTGCACGACTTGCGGTCCACGCTGCGCCCGCCGCCGGCCGTCACGCGGGCGCCGTCGCGCGCCGGCCCACGCGCGCGCCGAGCGCGTGGGCCGGCGCCGGCGGCGCCTCTTACACATTTCGTCCCCACATTCATTTTTAAATTATTTTTTAAGTTACAAAGTAAAGCAGTAATAACGCATTTGTGACTATTATAAAAAAATCGTTTCTAGAACATTTATTACGAAAAGATAATGCGATCGTGAAGAGATGTACAAAAAGCATAAGTGAACAAATCGCGGAACATTTGAAAGCGTATTCCGTGGCGATCAGTGTCGACGCTCACTTGAAGGTGGCGACGGCCTCGGCGGGGCTGCCGCGGCGCTGCGTGCGCTGCACGTGGAACTCCGCCAGCTTGGCGGCCAGGTACGACTTGCCGGTGCCGCTGGGCCCGCACAGGATCACGCGCCGGTGCTCCGTCAGCAGCGACACGTATCTGAAGCAGATTGTTGCGCTCAGTGTCTCCGCGTCAAAGTTACACGCGTGCGCAGCACCGCGTCGATCTATTTTTCTTACAACCTATAATTATTAATATCGCTGTAATCAGCGAGGAAAGTGACTTTAGCTATGTGAAGATAAAAAAAAAAAAAATCACTGATTTCTTGGTACTTTTGATTGCAAGCGCGACTGCCGATCCTGAGATTCTGGATTCAATATCCGGGTCAGACACTATCGAATTTTTCTAATTTAGAATATCTAGTAGTTGCTCCGAGTCTGGACGTATGCCCGGTGTATAGCAAAAGGCTCACCACTTATTTTTGAGACTTACTATTGAGACGTAAAGATAACTGGTAAAACGTGGGAGAGTACTATTTTTTCTGCCTACCACAACGAGGATAACACACGTGATGTTGCTTTTTAAATTTGCACCGCGATTTGTTTGTTATTATGCCTATCAAAACTATTATTATCGCAATTGCTATAAAAATGACTACGTAACCTTAACTCACCTATAAACTATATTTTTTGGTATGAGGCTGTCGAAGGCCAGGCTGCCCACGCCTTGCAAGCAGATGTACAGCGTGTTGACGGTGCCCACGATGTACCCGCACGGCAGCAGCTCGGGGAAGCCGACCTCGGGCCCGCGGGTGGCCTCGCCCAGGTGGTACGACGTGATCGAGTCCGTGTTCAGCCCGAGATTCGTGCCCGGGTCTATTCTTGACAGATAATCCTTAAACGTTTTTCTAACTATATAATCTAAATTCTGCCACGTCGTCTTCCCCGATATATACGTGTACGCTATCGTGAACTCGTTGCTATTTATCGTCGAATCACTGTTGTATACGTTCTTGTACGAGTTACTGTGTGTCGACTTGTTGCTCTTGAGGCTGTTCGTGTTGGACTTGTTGACGGACTGGCCGTACTCCTGCGCCTCGGCCTCCGGGCTGTGGTTCTGCGACATGCGCGGGGAATCGAAACTGGCCTGCTTGTCGAAGTGGTTGGTGTAGCCGCTGGCCGACTGCTTCGCATAGAATCTGCATTCGGATTCCGTCAACGTGTCTTGGACCTCTTCGAAGTATCTCTGGAACGTCTCCGGCTGGCCCAAGTACACGGCGATGGCTATTTTCTTGCCGTCGGTCGTGTCCCCTTGGCTGTCGGCGACACCTGAAAACAGAGCGGTGCGATGAGGCCGCGGGCCGAGCGAGCCGTCGCACCCGTCGCGTGGGCGAGCGGGAGCGCGCCGCAGCTCACCGATGTCCGAGTAGCTCTCGCCTATCGCCAGCTCGCGGCTCTTGGGCGGCGGCAGCACCGCGTCGATGTCGTAGCCGCCGCTCGCGCGCTCGCCGCCGCCGAGCCCGTTCGCGAACATGTCGGCGGCGCCGTTCAGCGCGCCCAGCAGCGCCTCGCCGCTCTCGTCCAGCTCGCAGGCGGCCTTGTTGCCGTAGATCGGCTCCGCCATGCTCGACTTCGGCGAGCCCTTCTTCGCGAAGTCCATGGTCGGCGTCGCCGTCATGCAGTTGAAGTCCAAGTCGAGCGGCTGCGAGTGGATGTCCAGCGCGGCCTGCAACACGCTCGTCGGTTAGCATGTTCGCGGTAACAATTGCAGAGTAACAAATACATAACAAGCAAGCAGCATGAATGCTATCATAATAGCAATATCCTACATTACTCACTGCACTTTATCAACTTGGTTTTTCATTTTACATATTATGTTCAGAATGATAGCGAACTGCTAATCAGACTTATCAACATAAATATCGACTCTGTGAATATAGATAAGCCTAGCCTACACAAGGGCGGAAATAAATTTAATGGTCACGCTTTCATTGTCCATTTTCATAGAGGAATTCATCGATTGACATGACACCTAAGATCAAGTAATCAATTTATACCTGATGCATGGTGGCTTGATCGGCCAAACTGAACCGCCTCGGGTCTTCGACGGCTGAGCCGCCCGTGCCCAGCGACGTCTGGCTCCCGGCCAACGACCGGGACGTCACCAGCCTCTGCAGTCGCTCGTTGTTCTGTTTCAGATTCAGCATCTCGTTCTAAAATAAAGGAATATGTAAGAATCATTTCGTCCCAATACTAAAAACACTAATTAATCTCATTTATCCCATAATAACAAGATACTAGGTGAAGAAAAGATAAAGTAAATTCATTTAAAAATATACCCATTTCTATATTACTCGTACTAATTCGTTATACGAAAAGCGAAAAAAGGTAATTAAGATATTAAGCAATTAACATTTTAAGCTACGTAATTTTGAAGCATAGCTTGCGCTCGTAAAAAGATCAAAGCAGACCGCAGTTGGAAATGTTTTTCGTCGTAATTTCCTTACGCGATACCTCGTCGTGATTATTTCATTGAAATGCATATTCAAAAATTAAAAGTGTATATAAGTATAATCACTGAAAGGAATAAAAACTTACCCTCATTTTTATAACCGTATCCTTGAGACTCTCCAGCTGATGCGCCGAGCTCAGCGCTTCCAATCGTATGTCTGTTAGCACCAAATCTTTCTCTCTCAATTGTCTTTTCAGTTCGTCAACTAACACTGACTCTTCTTGTTTATCTGCAAACCAACCAGGTGTCAACAAACCAATAGACTTGTTTGAATTATTTACCGTTCTCAATATGGAACATGCAAACTAAGTTTCACATGCATATTCATGAATTTGAAGAGACCTAACAGTAGTAGGTAGCTATTACAAGTTTGCCCAAAGCGAAACAAGGCTTTCTCTACCAACCTAGTTTCCGTCGTGAGCCTTTGTTTATCGGTTGTACCAACCCGCGTCCACGTGAACGAGTCGCGGCTCGTCAGTCTATTTGCGAAGCCCTTAGCCCTTAGCCCTCACCTTTGGCTTGATCTTCAGTCTTCGCCGCGGGCCCAGTCGTCTTGTCCTTCGACGTGTCCGCGAGAGCTTCGTGCGAATGTTCCAGACTGTTCTCGTTGCTTCCCTCCCGTATCGTGTGCGGGTCGTCGTAGTGGTGCGAGCCCGACGAGCTGTCTTGCGACGACAGCTGCCCGAGGGATGAATGCTTTGCCGTCTTAGATATCTTTGCGTTTCGCGAGAACGCCTTCGTGAAGGATGAGCGCAGCTGCAATGGAAAATGACTTTAGTATGTCAAATTCATAAAATTCATAAAAGCCGTCGTTGACGTATAGTGTTCAAGAACATTCTATTGTTTAAAACCAATTGTTTGTTGCCGCTTCGTTGCAATTGTTATAAGCAAATTGTTTATTGTTCGAGAACTTTCACCTAATACATGTACATGTTTAGTTATCGACGTACCCATCCTTTCTTCTTATGCTTCTTGTCGTGGGGCACGGACGAGCCGCTGCTGAGGCTGTTGATGCTGGACACGCTGTCGGTGGACAGGTGTCTCGTTATCGCGCCGTTTCCGGTCTGGGCGAGCCGCTGCGGCGAGCCCTGCTGCGTCTGTGCGCTCGGCTCCTGCGAGCGAGACGTCGCTTGTGAAATGAGCCTGGGAACTTTTGGTGAGACGTCCGATTAATAAGTCAAGATGTAGATACGACACAGTAAGCCTTACGAACTCGCGAGCGGATGCAGTCGGGCTAATAAATAACAAGTCGTATTTAATTTTGTAAGAGGTATCAGTATCAGTGTATAAATATTTTATATGAGGTTCAAAATATAATAGTAGTTCCATTACTCCGAATATTTCTGCCGCCAAATATTAGTGTTCTTTGTCGCTCTCCGATTTAAATGGTGTAGTGTATAAACATATCCTAACATATCAGTAACTTACATCGGAGTTGTGATCTACTTTATGTCACGTAACCTGTGCGACTGAAAGAAAAAGAGAACAATCTCAATCTGGAGCGAGATTGGCACCATTGGTAGCCAATTTGATGCAAATGCGACCTACATACGGGCACAGTACGTCGGATAATTTGTCGCGCTCGACTGTATACATTTGCAACGGCCTTTCGCACGAGACTCTTCATGTCTCACCGCGCCGCCCACTCCACCAGCGTAACTAGAAACGTAACGTTAGAAAATTCTTTTCAATTGCTATACTACCCTTGCACATACTTTTAGTGCCATATCGTGGTATCTTGTGACAATTTTTAATAATTATATCTTAGCTACATCATTATGAAACCTTTTAATGATCCGTTTTTGGACATTAGCTTCCTTTTCAACGAGAAGCGGTAAAGCCATAGTCTGACGCGCCGGCCGAATGCGGCAGAGATATAATGTTTAAGGTAGGTGCGCTAAAAATATTTCGTTTCAACGACCTATTTTCCATAAGTTAATTAGCAAAGAAACCGCGGCGGCTCTGCTCTGTCGGTAGAGCAGCGTGTACGCCGCTCCAGTTCGGCCGCGCGTCGTAAATGTTTAACGATATCTTGCGTAATGATCGATGCGCGACCCACTTGTCACTATTGATACAGTCTCGGGGCATTATATTACAAGACATTGCCCCATATTAGTAACCGACGGTGACTTGCCAGCAGGTAGCACCATTAATTGATGAGTAGTGTGTAGTAAAAGTATACACATAGGAATTTAAATTACCATAAATTACATTGGAATTATTTTTAATAAGTTAATTTCATTGTTGAAATAATCTTTAGTATCATTTGTTCTTAAACCTATATATTTTTCGCTAGAAGGTACCACCGATATAAATATTATTTCGTTTATAACAGGAACATGTTTGTTCCAATGGGAGAAAATACGAAATGTCCCAAGTCTGCCTTGAACTAGACCTGTGCGTGAACATCAGTCGCTTTCATTATTCAAAACATTATTCGGGTTGTGTTCGGGCACTCTGAATATGTAAATGCCGCGGAACGCTTGTCGCTTCTATTGCCATTTACGTATAAAATTTCACCACTTTAAAAGTAAAAATACAGTTTTTTTCTCATTTTAAGTGTTTTTAATGATACAAGTATGTTGTATTTTAACGTAACTTCACGCCTGTAATCTCCGAAGAGGTAGGCAGAGGAATGCAGAACACTCCCACGTTTTACCGGTTACGTTTACGTCCCACTATGTAATAGGTGGTGAGCCTATTGTTTTAATTTACAATTGTATTTAAAAGAAATAAATATGTATTTTAAATTAATATAATAATAATTTTAAAATTTTCTTATATGAAATTATACTTTTGAATGTGAATGTCACAGTAATGTGAAGAACAAAATAAATTATAAATATATGGAGTTACGCCTGTATTCCGCTGGCGAGGTAGGCAGAGAAAACCCACATTTCACCGGTTCAGTTACACGTTTCATGGAACACGGGGTTAGAAAATTGTAGAACATTTTCAATATTGTCATGAAATATGAACGAATGAATCCCAACGACTGCGATATCATCGATATACTGACCTGATAGCAACAAAAACATTTCGAATGAAATAAAAAGTGTCATTGTTCAAATATTCATTGATACCGAGTGGTTATTGACCGTCTGGTTTTTGTATTGTGCTGCACAAACAGGATGTAGATTCATCGCGTGGAACATTCTACTACTCTTGGGGAGTATCTAGTTTAAACCATGATTTATTAAACTGATGTCAATTTCCCAAGCCGAGCATAACTTTCCTATATTCATTTCAAACATCATTGAATATTGCGTCAGTACAAAATTAAAATGTAATGTTCGTGAATGTTATAATGAAAATGAAAACCTGTGAACAATAACTTTCGAATGAATAAGCAAATTTTAATAAACCAATAGAAAATTCATAATAATATATTTCTTTGATTCAAACGTTTTGACGACATAGAACTATGATAATAAATATTTTTATATCGTCAACCTAGATCCATTAAAGTTAAAGCGAACCGAAAAGAACGATAGAGAAGAATATAAACACTATTACAAATGATATTAATTCATGCAGTTATAAAAATATTATTACGATTTATATTACAGTATCTATTAAAAAATACATAATCCGATATAACTGTACGTAGCGGGGACGCACCTGGCCCGTGACGTTGACGCCGTCGGCCCGTATGCCCATGGACTGCATGTGCGCCGTGGTCAGGCCCGCCTGGATGGACTGCTTGCGGAGCAACTCGATCGTCTGCCGCAGGTCCGTCAGCTCCGAGTCCTGGTTAAACATGTGCACTTATTACAAGGAACGTACAAATTCAAATTTAGAACATTTCACGGCTAGGCAGTGTTAGGAATAGAAATATCTAGAATGCATGCTCACTGATTGAAAGATATATTAGTTATCACTCTTTAACATTCTTAATGTTGAACTATCTCACAAACATTTAACTAGTTTTGCTTTTTTTATCAAATTATTAAGGTGTAGGCAAAAGTCACACGTCGCTCGACAGATGCCCAGCTTAATCAAACTGTTATACTAGATTAATATAGACTGTTCAGTGCGCCTTCGTTGGCCATTACTGAATCATAATATACATACATAACCATGTTAATTGAAGTTAATCGCGGTGACTTTCAATGTTTATACCACGCAAACGATCATCATATCGTCACATTTGTATATCGAAAGTATTTTTTACACTATTTATAATAAATTTTTGGAATATAATATACATATATATTTTTGAAAACAATATTTTTGGAAACATTGTGCTTTGTATCCAAAGTGAAGACGTAGGTTTTTAACAATGAAAATAAGAATTACATGCAACAATAAGTTATGACCATTAGCAGTAAATCTCAAGGGCGAATTGTTAGAGATATTTTATTTTATTATAGTCACGTGTTCATAAAACGACAATTGATTTTTTTTAACTTACAAATTTTACGACATCCACGCAAATCAAACGTTGTATTTGTGTTCTATTTGTTAAATATCAATTAACATTGGCATTATCACAGGACTTTTATCGTTGACGATGGATGTGGGTCTTTGTGGCGGCATTGTATCTCCAGTATGAAACGGCAAGAAAGTAATTAGAGTTCCCAAGTTGTAGTAACAGTTTGATGATAAAATAAAAATATGACAGCCAACCAGCATAAAGTTAATTAAAAGATTTTCTCAGTGATTAAAGTTCGCTCCTTATACCTACCGCGCGCAGTACCCACTAGGATGGTCTCGGGGAACTCTAACAAGTTTCCCTGATCTTATCAATGGACAGGATTAAGGCTCTTGTTCTCACTAAATTGTCGAGAATTATTATGGTAACTGAATATCCCTTAATACAAGACTATAAATGAGATGCGAGATAGATAATATCAAATGAACAATTTGTGAAATTAATCATTTTTTCTATTATTGTGGTTTATCAATCTCAATTAGCTACTACACCGAAGCAAAACTTGATCCCGAATAACTTTAGTATAAGATTGTGACTTTACAAGATCATGAAATCAGCTAGGCAAATAATAATACACTTAAATAAAGAAAATAAACATTTACTTTAAAGTACTTTAAAAATAAACAATGTTATATAAAAATTATCTCTAATAAGATATCTAAAATTTTATCACTTCTAACTAAATATCCAATACGCTGGGCGTAGACAGTCCGTGCGGATTCCGTGTAATTATGAAATGTTAATTCCGTGTGAACGTAAACAGAACACTCGTTATAAATCACCGCACACGCAGAGATTGAGACGTCACCGGCGTTTCATTCCCCGCCTGCCACGTGTGTGCGTACACTTTTTACAACGCTCACTACACCACTCGCCATTTGCAACGCCATAGGAAGTTCATTACAGTAATCGACTTCTGATGTCAATCAATCGTGAGTTGTGCCGGGCCTCATTGTTATTTACAATGTATTCATATTACATGTTACTAACGTCGACCGGGTTCGGAATGTTAATAAGATAACACACATGTGTATATTTCTTCGCGTAGAGCACACACACACGCACACAGACACACGTGTAATTACTTTCATACGCTTCAGGCGTTCATTAATTGGGCCTCACGAACAACACGCGCCAGTACTCCGAGTTTATAAGTCAGAGTTCATATCAAATCCACGACTGACCAACAATTTCTGTAATCTACCTTTATTTAATTTAGTTCCGTTTCATTAAGTGCGTCGTTAATATTTAATGATACGTATTATATATGTACATAATTGAATAAAGTTAAACAGTTCATTTCTATGTAGGTACCTACCTATATATGCGTACGCGGTCCTCCGTGCGTCGATACCTATGCATTCCAAATAATTGACCGGCGAAGCGGTGTATTATCGATATGAGACTGCGTGTGAAATCTACAAACGACACAAACGACTCGGCAACCCTGCCCGGGCCGTCTCGACTTACCTTTCTCTCCGCGGTCGCGGTCAGCTGTTGGAGGCGCTGCGTCATGTTCGACAGGCTCTGCTCGAAAGCCGACACCACGTGTGCCTGAAACAAATAAAAAACAAGCATATCACAAAGTCGTTCGTAACAATCAGTCACGGCCCATGGTTGCCTAATGATTTATTCGGCTATTACACGGCGTTCACCTTTCATGCCGTATACATTTCTTACTGATGATTATGGAGATTACGTTACAGTGCATTTTAAATAGTTCCGTCTTTGAAACATTAATCAAGAAACTTGATATTGTTCAGCGAGAATGTGAGTGTTGAAGATGCGCGCCGGGGTTCACAGGATAGAGACAGGTATATGACACCCGATGCTCCCTACCTACCCCATAACGGATTTGCCGTGAAGCTATAATAATATTGTTTACCTATTTTATAATATAAACCTAAATTAATTAATCGAATTCAGTTCATCTCTGTGTTATTGATTTTTAATATTTATCTTTTAAGTGTACAAGCCGAATTTACACCAAAAAACATTCTTGTCGAAGTAATAAACGCATATTTATAAATGAAATTCATCACATCACAACATTAGCTACGTGTGTGTCTGTCTGGACGTCGTCGTATGGCCCGTTCATAAATATTGCACGAGCTACTCACAAAAAGCGCACGGAGCATCGAGACGCGATTCAAACGGCACGCAAACACAATCGTACAAGCAACTTGTGGGGCCACGTTGTCCCGCGCTCAACATCCGGTACGAATTGTAAAATGTCTGGGGAACGTTCGATATGATATATTATATAACAATTAATACAGATTAATTTACATTACCCTCTCAGGTACACACCCCTTTACTTAAACTGATAACCAATTCCTTACATTACTTTGCCTTACTTATATTACTATTCACAGTTTTATTTTTATTTACATCATGCCCGCGGCCGTCTACAATTGTTAATTTAACGTCGTGCACTTCCGTTGAAATATCGCCGATAATGGTAAATCTTGAAATTCACTACTCAAATACCTATAGTACAATATATTTTTTCCTTAAACATAAGTGGGAAAATTTTACGACAGAGATATGCACAAAATTAATTTATTACACGAGATTTTTTCAATTTTTTTTAGAATAAATGAAGAATATATATCACAAATGTATTAGATACCTAATATGAGTAATATATTTTACAATAGTCTACATGATATACCTGCCTACAACAAAACGGTTACATTAGACAATATCACCAGGTATTATCTAGAACTTTTATGGAGCACAGCTATTTCAAGTGATATCAATTCGTTACTTTCTATGTTATTCGATTCGCTTTTCTAATATTCGCGTGATACATTTGGCGGGTAACTCACATTCCAATACCGACACGCGCGCCGCTGGGAGCCAATCTGCTGGGTTTGGTCTTTGTCAAACGTGAAAATATATGTTTCCGCTCAGTTCATCTCGTGTCTAACGAAGTAAATATTTATTATAAACAACTATAAGACGCTGCTTTTTTAATTACATAACCTTGCATTTGCCTTCATTCGAGTGTTAAATTAAATCAGTTTGTTTATATTATGTATTTATATTAGAAAGTCTAACGTAATCTACGTTTTTTCCGGCCCAATATCATCAAATTAGGTTCAGCAGTATATTTTTGTGGTATCGATAGTGATATATTTTCTTTTACTCACATTTCCTTATCATTTCGTAGTGACATATTTTTTTCCTATGACTATAATGTATGTTTGAACATATTTATTTACACGTCAAGCTACTGTTTAATTAAATTATTTCTAATAACAGACAGCTTAAAGAAATTGTTAGGGAAATAAGCTGCACTTTCATTCCGCCGTAGCTCGTTATTGAAATTCTTGAAAAATATTCTAAGGTTCCGCGTGTACATAACCCCAAGAAAGACTTCATGTACACAATCAATAATCTATATATTATTTCTGATTCTCAGTATGCTGATGACCCTAACGGCTTCACCGGGGTTTGCGGCGAGCCCAATTAGTTCCGCCTAGTCTAGAACTATGGAATAATAGGAAATGTGCGATTGACATTTAATTCACATAATTAAGAAAGTATGAATATAAATAATTGTCACGTTTATAGATTTATGCACAATCTGTCTTCACCTCGTGTGACATGTCGTGACGTTTTATAATAATATAATAGATGAAAAATATATGCGTAACACGACACGTGGGAAATCATTTGATACAGTCGGTATTTTCATATATTTATCATAGCCTGTGTTCATTAACGTCGTCCATGACGTTCTCAATCAACTCATGCCCATTAATGATATAGTTACGGACACTTCCGGTGGATTTGGTTACATGATTTATAGATCGGCGTCGTTTGAAATTACATTTTGTTCTTAAACTTTCATGGTTAATATTATTTACATTCTCAAGTTTTAAATATATTACCCATACATAAGTCGACACCTGCGTTACGACGTCACAGCGGCCAGTGTGCCAAGTGCGAAATAAACCTATTATCATTATTATAATACATTTTAGTTGTCATTGCATTACATTTTTAGTAAAAGTACAATCTTACTTAACGTAACATCACGCCTCTAATCTCCGAAGAAGTAGACAGAAAAGTGTGGTACATTCCCACGTTTCACATGTTTGCTATGTACTTTTCATTATGAAGTAGGTGGTGACCCTTGTCACACAACGAGCACACATACAAACTTAAGCTGCTACTAAGAATTTGAAGTTAAAAATCCGATCAGACCCGACCCGACACGACCCTTGCTAGCTATATTCAAATTTAAAAAATGACGATATTTAATCATTGAAGGGACCACATACTAGTATATAGCACATATATAGCACACAGGCTATTTTTCTAAATTTAGTTTATTTTTTTACATGTAATATAATATCCGAAGTTAACTGATTTGAGGACATTCCTTATCTACGTCTAATTTTTGATTTTTTATTCTATAAAATCCTATAGACAACCTAACCATAAATGCCGAATAGTTCACCTAGCTTAATACTGATTATTTAATAACTTTCTGCATTCCTATGAAAATTCATTACATTCATCATTATAACACACTTGCACCGCAACCTCTGCTGTTAACCTAAGCATAGTAATCTAAATAAAATTAGTGTTCTCTGCCGTTCAACAAATTGTTCATATTCTTAAAACCTGTCGGTTGAATTGTTCAACATGGCCATTTAAGTGAACTTGTATTGATAATTAGTAGGCGAGTTTGAATCACCAAACGCGGTGTCGACGGTACACACGAGTCCATCCGGTGAACAAACATTGGTACGAGGCTGTTCGGGGGCGAACAAATTGTATAAATATGTGTTGTGCTGCCTGTGAATTTTGTGAATGAAAAAACGATCTGCGGTAGGTCGTACTCGTATTGAAAAAACGGGGTGGAAATTGTCATCGTCAAGTGTTGTATGATTACAGGATAAAACAGTGAAAAAAAAAGTCAGGAGCGCCATAATTGTCTATGAATATATTTGGCATATGGTTCTTTATACGTACCACGTAAGGGACTTCGCATGATGATATTTTAATAAGTAATTATAATATGTACACATGATTAAATTACAGACAGGCGAAGACAGCTGTGACCTTGTTGAGATCTGCCGGGCTTGAAGAGAGACCGCGGGTAGCCGCGAAACCAGTCGTAATATTCAGAAAACATGTCAGCAAGGTTAATACATAACTTAATTATTACGCCATATCTTACAACACTTTTTGTACTGTACCTATTAAAATGTACTTCTAAAAGAATTACGGAAGATGGCTAGACTACTACCAATTATTTTTTTATAACAAGGCCGAACAAATAAATACCTTTTTATTATTGTATTTTATTTTACATAGTATTGATTTCCTCGTTGGTTGACTGGTTGCGAGCGAAGCTACTAATCGACAGGTCGTGGGTCCAATTACTTGAAAGTGTACCATTTGATCATTCCAACTTTGCGCCCGGTGAATCGCAATATACTCACCATGTATTCCACAGTAAGAAATATATAGAACAATTGAGACCTGGAAATGAATCTACTACACTTCTCTGCCCACTTCTTCGGCGATTACACACGTGATATTACCTTAATTAGCGCAGACTTTTTACACTGTAGCTTTACAAAAATGCGTCTCTAAAATAAATGCCGAATTTTCCTACATTAACCATTTGACAAATGGGTATTTGTAATAAATTCTAATAAATAAAACTTTCCTATCGCGTCAGTGTTTACGAATCATTGTGCAATGTCAACATATCAGTATTTTGTTTACGACACTCGCTACATTGCATCCTGTCACCCGTGTAAACTTACTGTCCAGTGGACACATATAGATGCAAGGTCGATGTCATAGATTTGTGGCATATCCTAGATTTTTAGCTGTTAAGGATGAAGCGTGTAAGACAATATATCTATTATATTTTTAATAAAACGTTAATTAATAAAACATAAACATTGAAATACCTAGGGAATTGTTTCTTACTGTTGAAGAAATGTTTCTTACATTTACCGCAGTGAAAATATTTTAATGTTGACTCTCGTCGATTACTTATATTCAGCTCAGTACAAAAACTTGCTTACTTTTTTATATTGAAACCACCAGACTCTTCATAATGTTCATCACATTGAACAAACACACTATCCTATTCCTTATAATGCACGTAGTAGGTATATGACATAATCGAATTGAGCATCAAAAACCTAAGAACCTTGAGGAGAATTGTGTTGTGTCATCGGAAACCTGATTTATCACAGACCCGCGACACGCCGATGCATCGCTCGTTAACACCAGTCCACATCGCCACCACCTCCTAATGAACTTCGCTTCGTTCTCTCGGAACCCGTTCTGTTCGACGGTGACAGCTAAATTAGTTATGTCAAAAATAAACACACGATTGCTTCTAAGCAGCTTCCGCTTTGATAGATTTTATTAATAGATTAAAAAAAACTCCACTTAATGTTTCAGAAGACAGCCTTTTAGTTAGGTTTTTATATTACCTGTGGTTAGTTGATGTATGCGTAATGGAATAAAGTAACAAAAAAGATTTCGCAGCTTATGTTCATATTCATTAATTATGATTATTAAGAAACGTATTCATTTTGACTGCCTCGTTGGTCGTGTTGGTTGCAGATGCGACTGCCGATCGAGAGGTCCCGGGTCGAACACTATAAAAATTTTCTAATTAGAAAATTTTCTACTAGAGAAAATCTGGTAAAATTTCTAATAGAATTCTGGTAGTGGTTCGGA
>DWEI01001048.1:0-18074 GCA_018245875.1 Mysoria ambigua | reverse complement strand
CTTTCAAATTCATACACAGATATTTTACAATTAAATCAATAAATAACGAAATTTGTCATCGATCCTGATGTCTATCAAATTTGTACTCAAGTTTCCTCTCAGAATAAGGAGGGTTAAGAAAAACTCTAGAACCAATTAGGTAGTTGTAAGTTTTGACGCTCTTCATTATTATATGAATATGTCATCTTTAACATCCATATATTTTAACGAGTAGTAGCGCATGTTAGAGCTTATGTCCGCGGACCTTTGAAGTCGAAATCTGAAATCAAAATGAATGGGATATAACTAACTAATTATTTAAAGTGAAAAGATTCGACCAAATTTCCCCCTTTTTATTCAACTAAATGCTACTTAAGTGGTGTTATTCTCTATAGCGAATTATAAATGCCTTGTGATCTGATGTGTCTGGAGACCATAACGATGCAAGCATAGCCACTTATCGATATTCACAGACACTGGAGCCAGTACGGTAAAGTCCTGGACAAAATTGCCAATTTATAATAGTGGGATTTTCTTTTTATCCCTAAAAACATATAGCTACTGTATTTTAATAACTTACTACTTTCGAATTTGAACTCCATAGTCTGCATTCTATATAAAGTAATCGTACGAGGCAAATCTCCGAACCGGCGTGCATGTATGAAGAGAGTGATGAATGTAGAAGTGCCGTAGGTTTGTAAAGATATAGTTTTGGCAGTCGCTGCTCTCCCCTGTCTCCCCGCTATCCCGTGATACTTCACAGACAAACTTATTATGAAGGCGTATAAATATGAGGCGATTTTCCAATACATATTTTTTTATTTATGATTTATATAAGAATTACATTTTAAGGACGGACGGTGTGTAAATCATGTCTCCGATTTGTGAAATGGCGGAGAGCCATCAATAGATTATTATCTTCAATTATATATAATTAATATGGTTGATACCTCTGAAGTGCAACCCAATAATATTTTTTATAACCATTGAATTGTTCTCAAGTTTATCTGAAACTCCTGTTATGAATGTTTGTATTATTATTTACCTTATCTTATAACCTTGCACCGTTCACAGCTTTAAGGAGTTTAGATATATTTTTTATACCCATGCAACGTGCGCCCGCTATAGAAGAATGATAATGTGTATAGAACCCTAAAGCCTGTTTGCCTAATCCCTAGTTCAGTGGTTTCTGAATCTAATTGTCTAATTGTGTATCCACCTAGATAAAGCCGGTTTAGGATTTATGTTTCCACAATAATAACAAGTTGTTGTTATCTGTATTAAAGGAAAATACCTTGGAGCGTCATAAAGCGTCATTTGATTTCATACCTTACATTAAATTTCATCTACATATATGTTTAACTCTAAGTTTGAAACGAACGCAAAATATTTGAGGATTTATATTTGATATTAACGAACTTGTGTTGTTTTAAGTGACGCATATTTTCAACTTACAGTTTTATTCTAAACTAGCTCAGAACACTCTAATTCGTAAAATCTCTGTATTCCATTGTTTCTACAATGTCTCAAGTCAATGTCGCAGGAATAATTTCGCTAATAACGTCTATGTCCATTAATGTTTCCATCGCTTAAAACCTTTACCACCGTATGCCGAAACACCATGGTTACTGCACGAAACCAGGTAAATACTCAAACTTATCCTTCAATGAGCATTTTGGAAAACGAATCAGGTACAAAACGAAAGCTTTAAAAATGTACTAGACTACGAAGGGATGTGTAGCCAGCAGCGGCAACTAAATGGATAATCTCAATTAACCCGCATTTTAAATGCATGATATATTACATTGCATCAGTTGGAATCGTAATCGGATTGTGGAGATTTTTGAAACGGTTTTATCTAAAAGTATTTATTTACGCAAGTCCACAAATATGTCTCAGTAAATTTTCTGACCCTTTTAAGCCAGCTTTGTAGAAATCGGTAGCGCCGATACTAGCTAAAGGCCTAAATCTTGATCCGCTATTAAGTAACTTCAGGTAATTCTTCCTTACTATGTGCGATCGGATATCCGTAGTCAGGGGCCTGAGGGGCCATTAATATAAAGTTACCAACAATTTCCTTCCCTATTTCAACAACGGAGTTGTATTATATTACTGTTTCACAATTTGTTTTATTATTCATTGTATTTGATTTTCAGGTAATACATTCGGAGGTTAAATGACGTGTGTGTTGACCCTAAGTTATTTGAATTTTAGCTTTTCGCCACAACTCTGCCCACGGGTGTAAATTTGATTCCGTAACATCAGTAACTAGTAGTAACACCAATAATGGCCCTAACAGTGTTACTTTTCCTTTGAATATTCTAAATTCAGCTATCGTCCGACTGAAGTAGTTGATCGAAACAAAACGGAAATGGAATGTTTTCATTTCTATCAAATAAGAGATATAAAATAATCGGTAAAAAGTAGGAGTACTTTACTCCTCTGCTTACCCTTTCGGGGAGTACAGGCGTATAACCACAATCAAACTAGCACATATGTTATCTACTACGGAAAATTTAACGCAGTGTTTATTCGAACATTCCGTCAATCAACCCTTGAAACTCCAACAGATATTGTTGCTGGTATTAGGCCTCCCTTTATCGACATCCTTGTACGGTACATAGATTTTTTCAATTATTTAAATATTCATATTACCCTTTAATATATGTGTAGGAAATTCACTGTTTTTATCATATATTTTAACCATATCTTAGACAATTAGAGCTGATATATAAAGGATTAATTTGGTTTATAATGACGCTTTCATATCAGGTCCCAAGTTTTGGTACGCGTGTATGTATATGATTGTGGATTTAATTATTAGTTTCATACTATGTCGGATGTGCGCGTCTTAGTGTCAATGTTGTTGTCTGTGTTGTTCTTTACATAAAATACTATTCATACGTATTATTCAGTAATACTATTCAAAGCAATCTGATTGTACACTATATTCATTCGAATCTATAATATAGATAGTTGATCAAACTCAAATAGCGTCAGTGTAAATGCATGTAATATATAATGGATTAAGCAAATCAAGTGTCGAATCAATTTGAGCACGGACTCCACTGCAGTCATGCATCATTTCTGGCGCGAGTGCTCGTAGCCTTTGGCATACATTAATATCTAATTGACTCTTCCACAACGCAGACTCACTGGCGTGAATGATATTTATCTGTCTTCTAGCAGTAACTTTGACTAATTACTTTATTACTGAATTATTATTGTTTTACGCATCAATTTAATGTTTGAAAATAAATGTTATAAATCACAATTCTGCAATTATATAAAAAATAACTGAGTGCATTAGAAAATATACCGCACCATAGAGTTAGCCATCACATTTATTTTATATAATTACGGTACTAATGGAAAAAAACAAAAAAGGAATTAAAAAAATATTGCTATTATTTTTTAAATAATAGCTCTTACTTCTCAACTATAGGAGGTTTTGCCATTTCATGATTACTAATAGCTTTTCTACCTTATAGATAAATTGATCTACGCGGAAGAAGATTTCTGGGGCATTTTTAGGTAGTTCCAAGTTATGACGAATGTCTAATGCCATTTTAAAGTGTCATTCTGTACACCAAGAATTTATACAACACCTTTATTTTGAATCTGCGTTTCGTGTAAACCAGTCTAAGAGGGACCTTTATCTCACCGTGCATTGCTCATATTTGCTGCTTCTTTGTGAATCCAACTTATTTACACTTATAGGATGGTCCGCTTTCTGCCTTGATTTTTCTTTATCACCTCGAAATGTTACAATTATTCGGAGGCGGTAGTCAAATGCCAGTATTTTGGAGGGCTTTAGATTTTGAAAGGAGTTCAGCAACAGTTTTTTCCAAAACACGATGTCGCTGATCGTGAGCACTCCCGACGTCACAATGTAAGGACGTACTTTCTTCTTCAAGTTCCTCTCCAATTAATAAAGTTGGCAGATAATCGCGTAAATTTTTTCTTGTCTTTCGTGACGCAAAAGAGTTCGGCGGCACTCAAAAACGTGGTGCATTTTCTGTTTTTTTTTCAAAACCGTGGTTTTTTTCTGCGTTCGGCGATTTTAAATTTCAGCAACTTTTTTCTAGCTAAGGCGTGCTAACTGTAATCAAAAATAGCCAAGATTTCTTTTTTGTCACCTCTCTGTTCTCAGACTCTTGAACCTTATGATACCAACGTAATCAATAAATAGGATCTAATCGTATGTTATGTATATTCATTAAGCATTTGTACAACTTATCTTGTAATGAATTTATAGTTTTGTATTTAAATTTTATTACTACATTCAAGGATTACAAATATACTTTTTATTTATTTTTTTAATGTACAAATAGACTTGAATGATGAAGTTTACATGATTTAATTAAGCTCCATTTATTTTTCATGTTGGTTAGAATTAAATTAAGTTTACTTTTCGATCTGAGGAAAGACTCCACATAAGCAGCGGAATACTAATATAGATGATGATGTTTTACATTTTTAAATGTTATGGTACATCAAGACATGTGCATTAAGTGCATATCACAATACAGAGCATCCTAAGTTTGCTTCTCCGTTAAGCAGATTCTAGAATTTTGAATGTCATTACTTGTGGTGCCTATAAGTGTTTGTAGTTTTATATTTATTATATTTTGTGCTCAAGATTGTGAATCATTATTTAATTTTGATATTATTATTATTTCTTTATAGCGATACAATTAACAATATCGCAGGAACAACTTAAAATAATTCAGTACACACATACAGCCTATTCAATTCCAGAAAAGCTCATCTCGGTCGCTCCAAACGGCATCCATTCCCCATTTCTATACCGTAATCACACTTAAGTGGGGAGATATCGGGTAATCAAGACAAACCAATCTAGCAAACAAATCCCTATAAAGCTGTTTTGTGCCATTTCAATCCCTTGGCCACAGGTCGTGTTTCATATCAAACTGGTACATATTAATTTGTTTTGTTACTAAGCGCATTGTTACAACCCCTTATGATATATGAACTGCTCCTGCTACTAAATCTACTAAATATGTAATCTTGTTCAATAACTATAAGCTTCGACTGTCTGCTAATACAAATAAATTTTCGTAATAAGACCAATGAAAAGTAGCTCAATTATTCTCAAAAAACTTTTAGTTGTGCATCTATTTCTGCCACCAAATCACTTTTAGCAATGCAAATATCTTTGAACTTGACATATTTCAAATGAAAGATAAAAACGCAGCTTCGAATTATGTGAGAAGTAATTTTGAGATAGGTCATAAAAACCATGAACTACATTAACCATGTCGGTCAGCACTATAATTCCAAAAAAAATGAAGAACCATGGTATTTCAATATCAAATAGAACGAGCTAATTACCATTTAAAGTTACGTTACATTAAATCTAGATGCACATTCCAATTTGCCAGCGCTAGAATTAAGCTTCGTAAGCCCGGATCTGTGGCTTATAAGCTCGGACACAGAAATAGAAATAGATGCAGACGTAGAGGTAGAATTGTTGTTGAGATATTAGACTTTAATGTTTCTACGAGATGACTAGATCCGAGGGGGAATATTAAAACGTCCCCAAAATGCAGGTAGCAACGGGCGTGCTATTAGGCAAACATCCAGTAAACATTTTGGTATTCCTGATATAGATTATGTTGATGAACTGATGTTGATTATAGAAGGAGATTTATTTAGGCGTGCTTTGAGGAATTGTGAGGCGATGTTTTTTTATGGGGAACAACAGGATTATTCAAAATATAATTCGACGCATTTAGGATTCTGTGAATGGTTATGTGATCATAGAATTTTTTTTTATTGGAGTTCACTTTAATGTTTGGCGTGTTGTAAGGTCACCCATATTACCATTCGTGTTTCAATTCTTAGCGTGCTGACTTTTCAAATGAGATCAGTTTTAGATTCAATGCGGATTTCAAGATTTACTTATTTTATCTTCTAAAAATATAAAGAACCGCTTGCAATGTTGAAGTATGTAAAAGTTCTAAATGAATAGATGGACCTTGAAGGAATGTATTCAGACAGACCTATCTACCACATTACTCAAACCAGAACATAATAAAAAAGGTCCAGCGGTTTTACTTGGACGGCTAGAAGGAAAACAGACAAGGTTGTTCAACTTTTAATACCTTTGATTTACTTCTACGTATATGTTTTAAAACCGACAAAAACTTTCAACGGATAGCTTTTTGCCTCTCTATTTTTCATACCAGTATTGGCAATTTTGTAAAAGGTTAATCCTAATTACGTAAGGTAATCAGAATTTTTATTATCATCACGACAGGTTGCTAATCACGAAATGCTAAATTGAATTTAGACCACACGATGACAGCAGATATCCAGGTCAGCTGCGCGTACAACAGGGTATTGTGAGCGGATATTAATATAATGTGTCATAACAGTGGCTAGCTTATAGCTCAACAGAGACGGACGTTCGCTTGGCCTGTTGATGCCTTGATTGCGTCCGCAGTGTAGAACGTTGTGGGTTTGATTCTAACCAAGGACAGATGTTACATGCGTTCTATGAACGTTCAAACAGTAATAATTATAAAATGCATTACATGTTTTTTTGTGTCTGATGAAACATCTTTAGTTGGCTATTACTGCAAATCTTATACCTATATTATAAATTATAAGGGTGAAATTTTCCATTATTTTTAAAAATTGTATTGCAATTGATGGGACATTTTTGTTTTACATTTTAGATTCTTGTTTATATTAAATTTATATTATTTCTTAATATTCCTTATCACTATCTCTCTCCCGTCGTGTCTACTGCTGACATCTACCCCAATGATGTCATACAGAGATCGCTTGTTAATGATAAGATCACCTTTTGTAAATGTCACTTCGTCTCTCAAAATTTGTGCAGTCTTATTTATGTAACATTGGGTGCACCATAAAAAATAATTGTAAAACGTAAACGTAACTTCTCGCCTGTAATCCCCGAAGAGGTAGGCAGAGGAATGCAGAACAATCTCACGTTTAACCGGTTACGTTTACGTCCCACTATGGAATAGGTGGTCAGCCTATTGCCATGAATAGATTTCCATATCCACACTCCGAACCACTACTACAAAATCTAAATTACAAAATTTGTAGTGTTCGACCCGGGAATCGAACCCAGGATCTCCCGATCGGCACGCGCACTAGCAACCAACAGACCAACGACCAATAATAATTGTATGGAAGTATTTCAGTATATTTGTCTAATACTTCTTTTAATTTGAAAATTGAAAATAATATGTAGTGTTAATAGTACAGTACAGAACCATAGATGCATATGTGAAATGTTTTGTTTTAGTAACCTACATATGTTTTACTCCTGTTTGCGCCCGGTTAATAGACAAAAATATAAATAAAAATATATTTCACGCCGACTTTTAATATCGGTAGGTCAGGCTCTTTGTAATACTGTTTTTCATAAAATAATCAAAATACATCATGCCCGCAGAAACCTAAATAGTTTGTTTAGCGCAATCTGATTGAGCGTCAGTTGACAGGATTACCTTACAAATATACATAGTTTAAACATTGCGTACTGCGAATAAATCTATACGAGTAGGTGTATAGATTAAATTACACCCAGAACTGGATATCATAACATTTTTTATTATAATGATAGTAATAATTTATTGCAAGAATGTAGGCACACATAGATACTACACAAAAATTACAGTGCTTTACAATACATTACTGTACAATTTTTTTTCAATACAAAAAATACCATACATTCTATATTAACAATGATATGGAATTATACATATTGTCAAAACTGTTTTTACTCAAATCCTCAAATACAGGCCGGCCGTGGCCAAGGTGCTTATGAATACGCAACATAAAAAAAATGCATTTTTGGTCATTCTGTATTACAATGTTTATTCGTGAAACTAGAATATCCAAACGGCAACTTTAATATCCGCCAGTCGCCAACAGAAAAACCACATCTCTCGTCTCCACGCAGCGTTGTCACTGTACGGGACATTACAACACTGTACCGGACATTATACGGTCACTTTTGAATAGGACTTTTGAATTTTGAATACAATAGGTGGTGGGGATGACAGACATTTAACACTAACAGTAATAATGTATCTAGCTCACACAACAACACACACGCACAAGCAGACGTAAATCAGATCTTTGATTGATGTTTAAACTTAGAGCTTCTTACTAACAGTGGGCTTGATGACCAATGACAATGACAATAAATAAAATGTACAATAACAATAAAATTCACAATCCTTCCAGAACATCATGAAGAACTCTGGTACATGCAGGTTAAGTCGCGTTTACCCTTACTGCTGTAATTCGTTATATTCAATAATAGAACATTATGTATACGCTTATGACTGTCTCGTTGGTCGTATTGTGGAAATGCAACAGTTGCTCGGGAGGTCCTGCATTCAAATACCGGCACTACTAGACTCTTTTAATTTACATATTCTATTTGTGGTCTGAATATGCGTCCAGTGTATGGCAATACGCTGACCACCAATTCCATAGCCTAAACTAAACTTTTCTGTCTAACTATTCGGCATGATTTTACTTTATAGAACTTATAAAAGACCAAAGTCTTCGTAACCCATAATGCTGAAGGGCTGGAAGTTCAGGTCACAATCATCATCGTCATTTGAACCCACAGATTACCTGTTGGATAAACCTCTCAAAAATATAATAGAGCAATGCATACCCACATTAAATAATTCGATTGGAAATTTTTTATCTTTGCGTCACGAAATGCAAATTAAAACCAAACCCAACCACTGTTCGCGCTACACATTCGACAAATGTTTGCGTGCGATTCACCGAACGAATGAATTCACAATAATAATTTCCCAAAGACGCCAACAGTGAAGTTTCGACAACTCGGACGGGGCTGGTTTTGGCGTTGTTTTAACAAAATTCCAGATTAAGTTCCACCGAAGTTCCAAGTAGTGCGAGGACATTGACGATATTAAATTCGGTTTGTCTTTAATCAATTTGGCAGAACGATTGCCGTGTCGATTGTTTGACGATTTGTTTAGACAGTTAGATATTCGAATTATAATTTAATATATACCGTAAAAAACAACAGCACATCGCGCCCATAGTCCCCGAAGAGGGAGACAGAGGAGTGAAGCATACTCCCACGTACGTTTCTGTCCCATTATGACATACATGGGGAGCATATTGCTATACACCGGACACAAATTTCATTTAACCATAAAGTCCTTTTCGAGATCGGTTACATCGATGTCAAGGACCATATGCAACTACCGGAAATTCCCTCTATATGTAAATCAGTAGCCCTTCAAGTAAATTATATCTACAAGTGAAATAAAAGTTATGTATTTGTCCTGTAGATATTACGAGTACAGCGAGAAGGTAGAAGTTCAGAATTGTTTGACGTATTTACATAGGGCAACGTCAATACGTTATTAAAAACGTAACATCATTCCTGCGATCCCTGAAGAGGTAGGCAGATGAGTGTAGTAAATCCCCATGTTTAACTTTTAGGTCTCACCATGGAACAGGTGGTGAGCCTAAAGCCGTGAATTCAGAAAAAAATTAAAGTCAGAACCGCTACTAAATTTCTTTTTGCTGAAAGTTCAAAGTTAGAACATCATATTTAAAATTTGACCGGGCATTTCAACCCATGACCGGACGATCTGTATTTGTGCTTATCAACACTCTACAAACGAGGCAGGCATTTTTTTATATAAAAAGTAAACCATTATCATGGACGCGAAAAGGAAAATGAAAAACTCTTAAGAATGTGTGTTAATAAATATGAACCTCGAATAGGTCGAATAGTCTGCGTACTGTCTATCAAACGCTTGACCTTAAACATTCCAAGCATTTCGGAGATGCTGACCGGGCCCTTTTTAACCGTATGCATGAAAAAATATTCCCCTTTGTAACAGAACGCTCAAGATATATGCCCGCGTCGTCTGGATTTATGGCTTGAAATTTGATGGAATGAGAATGTTGTATTATACGCACATTACGATAAATAATTCCAAATGTTATGAATTACGCAATCGTGACAAATATGCGTCACTTTCTCCATGACGCAGAATTTTTTTTTAACAAAAACCGATCGCTTGGAAAAAGGTAAGCGGTTCAGCTTAATTCTACTTAATACTTAATGTTATGACATCAAGACAGATCTCTCACAGGGTAAGCAGAGAGCATTATGTACTGAAGTTTAAATATTAACCACCCCATGGCGTTTCCTATATATTCATAATTCTACAAATGGCTGTCAGGTTCTGAGACATCTTGACACCCATTTCAGCTAGCATCTGACCTACTCGATCAAGAAACCTAATACGCTTAAAATAGTGACATATATGTATTTATAATACAAATGCCAGGTTTATATCGTCAAACAATAAAAACGTATTTAACAGTTAACTGTTAATTGCATTTTAATTAGTTTCAGAACGTAACTGTTTCGTAACGTACTTCGGTCAAACCGCATACGTCCTAAAGGAAGGCTAAAGAATCCTAAAGAAAGGCATAAAATAAATTTGCTGAATCCGTAGCCATTGAACATTCTTCTAACTACTAACGCATATGGGAAACAGATATGACAATGTATGCATGTGAAACAGTTTAACTATGTATGTATGTAGACATGGCGAACAAAATATTAGTACCGTAGTTGGTGGCACGCGGGAGTGTAGTTGTACTCCTCTGCCTACCACCTTGTGATTACAGGGGTGATTGTTACGTTTTAATGATGACGTAAATAATACAACGCCCCAAAAACCAACTGAGCGATATGCGTTTAATTAAGACGCAAGTTTATAACAAATTCAGATCATTAGCATTCCGGGGGATGCAAACTTCAAATTAGGTAACTGTGACTGCCACTCGCTGTGCCCCACTGTTTATAATAAGTTAAAAACTTTGATCATGACGCGCATAGAACGTCTCGAATATTCATTTACATATAAATTGTGAAATGCCATACAGATATGCTGTGCTAAATAATTTAGCTACTCCGACTGGCTAGTTTTGGCTCGTAATATTCGCTCAACTATATAAATTCTTTTCGTCTTTAGGATTTTTTTTTCTGAAACTGGTTATACTTATACACACACATGTTCACGCCAGATCGCTCACGAGGTGGACAGAGAGCACCGAATGCCAAATAAGTTAATACTTACAGACTTGCCATGCTCCTAAATTTATCACTCTCTTCATACAGGTATTTGGCAAATAATACTGGTTGTAATGGAATATAATCAATGGATTGAGACCCAAGCCAGCTTCGACCTTTTCAACATAGATAAGTACCAATCCAAGATCGTCTTTAATATTTGTGCGTGGTTACTGAATTAAAAAAATGAAAATGCTTAGTATCTGTCTATCCCTGCAAGAAGTACGCTTCATTATATATATATTTATAATATTGACGCCATAATGAAGTTCCAAAAGTGGTGACTCATCAACACAATTCCGTTCGGACTTCAAAGCGTCTAAAAACCTGTGTCTATCATAGTAACCTAAAGGAACATCGTAAGAACTCAAATATTATAAGAACAATCATCCCTTATAATTTCCACTTAGCAAATATTTATTCGGGGTAGATATTTTATCACTCTCGTGATACTCCGCAAATAAGAGTTACGTATACATAAGTATTCCAATAAAATCATTTCATTACGGCCACAACTAAAACACCGGTCAGATTAATGCGCAAAATGAATCAGCTTTAGGGAAAAAGGGCAAATATCATACAATTACCAAATAACATTCTTGTGTTACGAAAACAACGTCGATAACTCCGATAATGTGCGAGCGAGAAGCATTTGTTGCGTTAGAGCGAGAAAAAAGCAACGTAAAATGGGTAGTCATCTATTTCACAATCCGAGTGACATTTCTAATAACTCAGATGCGGGGTGGCGCGGACATTGCGAATCGTGCCTTAAGTGAAACGCGTAAGGTTCATAATAGAGTTTTTTTCCGTTTATGGGGAGCGCATGTAATACTGTTAGAGAATTTCCACATTATCCGATCCAATAACGGGAGATGTAAAAATAATTGTATAAATTTTCTGTTTTATTTTAACTGTATCAAAGTAAATGTGATTTTAGTATTTCCGATTTTGTACTATATTTATTTATAAAAGATACTAATTTTTCAGTCAACTGATCGGATCGGCTGAAACCGTGTGAACTAAAATCTGACGATAAGAATTAGGCGATCTGTTCTCGGCCATGTTTTTCGTGGATTAAGACCTGCATTCTGAAGAAAATGATACCTCAGAGGGTTAATCAGAAATGTCGGTTATATTTTCTGTTAACAATATAACATCTCAGTGGAGAGATGAATGAAATATTTTATAACACCTGATAAAATGTTCGACAAAGTTAAAATACATTTTGATATATTTTATATGATATATCGTATATGATACGTTGAATACTATTTGCTACAACAATAAAGGAAAACAGTATGAGAAAATCAGCACTCCTTAGAGTTCATAAAAAAATATATCTTTTAAGGTGTGTGAAGTCTGTAAGCCCGCACTTGGCCAGCGTGGCAATAATAATTCCCTCAATCTGAGAAGAGACATATTTTCAACAACGGAAAGATAAAGAGTCGGAGGAAAATATATCAAAACTAAAACGAATCATAAAAATAACTATAAATGTTTGTCTCAATTCACACCCAGCCATTCGATATTAAATCAGACCGAATATATTCTACGACGCGGTAAACACAGCTAATACGCTCCATACATACATAAGTTTTCAAATGTGTATTTATATAATTACATTATATGTATTAGCTGTAGTTAGCCCTGTAGTGATCTGATTTTGTTTGCAGCTCACATTAGAAAAAAAAACTTGAAAAATCGACGTAACACTAACGATATCGGCTCGGATATTATATGTAATAACTCCTTAATATGTCGTCACGCTTGACTTTTCCCCGATTTTAAGATATTGTACGGGTGTCGATAGAAAATACTTGTTTCGTAATAGGAGATATATGTATGGTTAAAGAACAAAGCGTTTCAATGCACGTTATTATTCCGCAGACGTTTCTCGCGATATTCGCAACTGAATTTCATACAGGGTGCTCTGTGATAAGCTATTGTTTCGTTGGTTACGTATTTAATAATATATACAGAGTGTTTCATATTGTATTAGGGTTTTAGAGCTATTGTGTTTCGGGACACTAGCGTGCAGATGTTCAAGTTAGCTGTAGTTATGTTTACTAATGGTGAATATAGACTTAGGATTAAAGATGCCGGTCGGATACTGATGGGTATATGAAAATAGACCCAACCCCTAATATATCATAGGTCGCAGAATATAGATGTGACGATAAAAAACAAAATAATTGCAGGTTTATTTGAAAATCTAAAAGAACTAAGTTCAACCATAGTTTCTTTCAATATATATTCTGCAGAGCTAATGCTGCACTAATTTTAATCTTGACTTGTAGATTGATTTGACATCTACAATAAATCTGATTTTTAGTGAGTTTGCCGTATCATGATAAACGTAAACGTAAATGGTGAAGCGTGGCAGTGTACTACCCTCCTTTGCCTACCCGTTTGGGAATTACAGGCGCGATTTTAAGGGTTGCAATTTTACATGGTCGCAACGTGATATATGTATTCATAAATTAGGACCAAGACGTCATGAGCTAGATGTGAACCCAAAAATTCAAAAACAGAAAATCAGAACGCAGATATATGTATGTATGTAATTCCATTTGAAGTATACGTCATGTTCAGTGCTATTTCTGATTGAGCGTTTGATATCTACATTGACATTTGGCCTTTGTCTATGTGCGTCTTTTTTTCTATTTGGCTTTTGTCTATGTGCGTCTTTGTCTAAAATATTGTCTATAATTTTATATTAGAATGATAATGATAAATGATAATGATAATATAATAATTTGTATTCTTAACAGTTTATAATTCTCAGAGTTTAGTACAAGTTTTTCACTCACTTTAAGAAACTAAAGATCCTTACTTTCACTACATTATCGTGTTTTGTTAAGCAATTAATGCATACTTTGTATATATTTAAGAAAAAAAAAAAGCATTATTACCATTACATCTTCCTTGATCGGTCATATTTATAATATAATTGATGAATCCTGGTCGTTTCCTACACTCATCTGACTGCCTTTTGGGAAAATACAGGCGCCGTTCTGTGTTAATATAGGAAGTGTATACGTGGTTTACGCGCGATAAACAATATACAGGCCTCGGGCAAGTGATGATTTGATTAGGGAAACCAAACGTAGCCTCACCGTAGCGCCGCCGACCATGCCAAATGTAGTTTCAGCTTGGCCACAGTAATTCTGTTAATGCTATTAATTGAGACAATCTGTGGCAACGTCTTGCTCCTTATCCTACATCCTATATTTTAATGTCTGTTTGTAACTTTTCTCCAGTGGTCTTCATCTTTTCAATTATTACTGGTGTGTTTAATGCTATTTTTTGCTGGTGAAGGATTCGTGAGATGTATCTATATTAGGTGTGACAGTTTAATGGCATACAATTCAGGTTGAGCGGTGCGAGAGGTTATTCGATTCCCAAACGTTATGGCCAGTGGGGGGATTAAGCAGCTGTGTACTGCAATTATGATGATGATAGAAATGAGCCTCCTGCTTCATGTTTTCTGGATTCAAATCGTGTTATGTCTCCCTTTCTTCATTCATTCCCGTTTTTCTTAAAGACAAATATTTGGAGGATCAGGGTTTTCGAAATATTCTCTATAGTCGTGTTTGAACGAGGCCTGTCGTTTTCAAAATGTATATGTTAGCAACCGTTGCAAACTTTCAACTTTTTGAATAATGTATCAAGGCTTACAGCCAAAGTAACCCCATTACTCGCAGAGACTTAAGCTAAGCGGCGGTTACAAATACACTAACAAATTGCCAGCTGACTGAACCTTTCAAAAACGATATTGTCAAAAACGATATTGTCAAAAACGGTATTGACAAAATGAGTATTGTCAAAAACGGTATTATCAAAAACGATATTATCAAAAACGATATTGTCAAAAATACGATTGCCTAAATCGCTTTTACGGAATAACGGAAGTTATTTAAATGGTTATTCTAAAAATCAATTTGATTGGCATAACCGCACACGAAGGTTACATTTATGAAAAGGGTTTTGGAGAGTAATAATGATGTGAGCATTTCATCCCCACGTAATAGAGAGGGGTGACAGATTTGATTTAATGTTCTGAATCAGACGCGCTGCTTGACTGTAACTTTATTCAATTATTTACGATTCATAGACATCAAAATTGAAACTTTTATTACGTCGTAAGTAATCATCAATGCGATTATTGGACTGTATCCTAATAAATGGATGCAACTTGGCTAATTAATTGCTATTGTGTGAGATAAGCCGATCCTAATGAACGTTTTACCTCGACTCGGCGCATTCAGCTCGTGGCTTCAAGATTTTCGAAATTCGAAGCTCGCAGACTTAGAATCGAAACTGTTATAGGTTCATTTAAAAATTTAAATTCTTCATAGATCCGATATCAGTGGGAATTAAGTTGATATGCTTGGTGTATTAAGATTTGTGACAATCACTCTCCATAAAGTTGCACAAAATCATTCTAGTTCTTCTGTTTAAACAATGATATACGTATTGCCACGTGTACCTGCTGGTGATGTCTGATATCTGGCTACTAAATCATCATATTATTTTATATTCTACATTAGTTTCATTCTGAAGTTAGAAGAATACCTTACTTTGAATGTACATTGCTATACCGTTGAAAACATTTTTCTGTCCGTGAGAACTGTGTTACATTGAGATACGACAAGTTGTCTCATGTCTGAATTATGTCGTTATGTAATCGCGCAGTTTTAGAATTGTCATGTAAAAATTATGGTTTCATACAAATCATGGCGCGGCGTTTACACCTATAGTATATATTAAGTTTTTTTTCTTTTGGTTTGTGAAGTTTTAATTATAAAATATGTACTTACTAAAGATTATAGTAATATTTATTACGAATCAGTTAATGGATGAATATCGTAAACGATAGAATAAATGGAAGTCATAATTATTGAATCTGGTTAAAACACTAAAATATAAGAAACAAAATATACAATAACAAAGCCTTAACGAATAAATGCGATTTTCATGATGACGAAGGTTTTAAAATGATAATAAAAATCACTAATGCATTAGTTGTGTAGCTAAGAATATAAACTCTACTTAGCAAAGACAGCAAGACGGCTCTCAAATAGAGAGTTCCAGCAAATGTGGTTAGAGTTGAGATAAATTCCTCTAGTCCTCTGCAATTATGTAACACCCACAGAACAATGTCTTTGTGAAGATGCGGACTAATTGTATGGTGATGTAATTAAGTAGTGCACCACGTTAGCACATCTGCTTAGTGTTCGCTTGCACAACTTGCGCGGCGCACTGCTGAGCAACGACGCTGTGTTCATTTCCCGCTCAGTTCGCGCTTTGTACTATACATAGATGCGTATCCTCGTTCGTAGGTACGTGTCAATTGTTAATTATGTTAATTATAATTATGTTACACATATTATAAGGACGGTGCGTTGTTATTATAAGTATTCGAAGATCTGGGAGTATTTTCAAATCTGATTATTGCTGGATTTTAATCCTCCTTAAAGATGCTGTTAATAACTGCATGGTTGTCATAAATTCCTCCTTTGTCTTATTACTTGACATAACGGATCTCCAGTTAGAATGTCAACCTGTAATTATCTATATTAAAATTAAAAATAAACCCAACGACTATTAAAATATAAAATGTTATGTATAACAATGTCATACTATTAAAGATAACAATTATGTTGAATGTTGACGATTGTATAGAAAAATATTAATTCACTATTGCATTATGCATTTTTCTTCCTACTGTTAATATCATTTTTAATCTGTCTATGTTCCATCAGTATATTATATCATTATCTATTCCTCTACTTTTTATCTGTGCACAATATGACGATTACCGGCATCGGGAGTTCTTAAAAACCATCTCCTATTACAGTGATTGTTATTCTTGCTCATACTAGAAAGAGAATCCCTCTACGTTTTCATGGGTGAGGAACGGTTTGGTCAGAAATAAATGACTAAGTGAGTTTCATGATTCAATGATAAAACTATATTATCACATTGGTGACAAAATCTGTGACTTATTAATGAAGCATTAACAATAATGCATTATTCTGGATTTATTTTATAGTAAAAATGCAAGGCATAGACAAGCAGTAGACCTTTGATCACCGGTATACGAGTTGGTAATAGAATGCCCGTTGTATGTAAAAAGCTTTAATGTTGAATATTAAAATATAGTATCAGATGTTTTATGCAGATTACACACTAAGCCCGTTTAATTCTGAGAACGTGAGAATATTAAACGCCTTAATATTTTTATTATCTTAATCCGCCCACCTTTCTACGACACCCCAGTGCAATTAAATGGTTTGATTTCATAAAAGGCGAAAGGGTTTGATTTACAATAAATCGTTTTCCTCTCATATACGACCGACTGAGCCTCGATCCAATCAACTTATGGACTTTATAACAATCTCAAATCACAGAGACCTGGGATTTTCCTAATAAAAAAGGATTTGTTACAACGAGATATGACGGTAATAAAAATTTACCGGTTTTTTTCTTCTTATTTTCGATTTCGGTAAAAGTCTGTGAAATAGGTGGGGAGATCTGGAACGTAATTCATACGAACTAAGTTGAGGCTTCCTTTGGCTTACTGTTATAATGACGTCATCGTTTACATATTTTCCCTGTGTAGACTAATCGTAAAATATATATGATCATCTAGTTACGTTTGAATGTGAAATGGGGAAATGTTGCACATCTTATACATACGTATATATCTTCATGCCAGGTCCCTTCTGAGATAGACAGAGGGCACAGAGTCCCGGATATCTCTTTTCTCTTAATGTTGTCATACTTCATCTACGTTAATCATTCCTATCATTCAAGCTACGGCGTGTACAATAAAAACAAAAGGAACAAAACATCATGCCTGTAATTTTCGTAGGGGTAGGCCGAGGTGCAACGATTCCACGTTCACCAGTTACGATTACGTCCCATTATGGAATAGGTGATG
>DWEI01001047.1:0-18077 GCA_018245875.1 Mysoria ambigua | reverse complement strand
TCCTCAGGGGTAGAGGCGCATCTGTGGTCGACTTATCTGGGGTTGATTACAGATGTCTATAGGCAGCAGTAGCCACTCACCATCAGGTGGACTGCATGCCTGTCCTCTACTTCCTTATTATAAAAAAAAAAAAAACATACATACGTAGATCGTCTAGTTCAAAACTGAACAATTGGACAAACTCAGTTGATGCATCAGTCACTCGATTAGTTGACTTTTTAGTGTCAAGGCGAGTCCAAATCTGCAGTAAAATCGCCGCATGCACTCAAGTGACATTTTGCAGTTATTACTTTTGTTTACACATTGAAAAAGAAATTTTAATAGAGGGGCGTTCATTTGTAGACTGGAACATTTATTTATTTATATCTTTTCCACTTACAATAATCAAAGATCACTTGTGTACGTCAATGGAGAGCGTCAAAAGGGCCCAAATCAATATGTAGTGGATATTGAGTGAAACCTCTTTGAAAAGACTCCTCGACATAAGTCTAAGATTCTACGAGAGTTCCAAACGCGCCTCGGTCTGAGAAGAACTCGCAACAAACTCAGCCGGGTGTTTTTTTATTGTGATCTCTGTTTCACCAACGTCCTCACCACACATCATACGTATGTAGGCACCTATGGCTATACTTGTTGCATTGCCCCGCGTGAACGTGTCGCCCGTATTGCGTGCCGCTCGCACGCGACACTTCATCGCCATTGTCAATGTTGTCTAGGTGATCAACAACGGCCGGATGTTTGCGCGCAACAAGGTGGTGGACCTGGTGAAGAAGCACAAGGCCCTCAAGAAAGTGAGAGTTCTGCAGAAGATGGAGCTGCCGGCGCGCGCCGTCGCGGTGAGTGCCGGCGCGCGCGCGCCCCGCCGCCGGCCCACGCGCTCTGATGCGTTTAATTTGTCGTAGCAGCAGGAGCCCAGCTTAGAATGGAAGCCCGTCGCCGAGGCGGCGCCGCCGCCCGCGCGCCCCGCCAGCCCCGCGGGGAACGCGGAGCCCGACACGGACAAGAAGATAATTGTAGAGGAGTTCGTGGCGGTGCAGCCGGGCGCGGTCGCGACGGGGGCGCCCCAGGTGAGCGCGCATGTAGTGTGCAGAGGGCCCACGCCCGCGCCCGCCCACAGTAGTATCCACGACACGACGTCGAGCATCCGAAGGGCCTACCGCAGCCCCCGCACGACGCGTGCCGCGTCCAGCTCTCGATCCTTTTCGCGACCCGCGCGGACGGGCAGTGGGAGGTGGGTGCACAGAGATAATATTTTATGAGTTAAATAATGCCTTATTTTATACCCTTATTGTATCAGAAAAATCTCATGACGCGCACTAACTTAAGACATGTTAGTTAAATATTGTACGTACATGTTAGGGCTATGATAATAATATATCGATAGTATTGTTTAGAAATATCGATATTTATTGCAGATATTTTATTGGATGATATACTAATGTCTACTTGTCAATAACAAACTATAGTTTTGTTTCAAAAGTATTCATTTTTATAGGCATCATTTTTGGTTTTGTTCTATATAGGTTAGTATTATGTTTAAAAAAAAATGACTTTTAACTAGTTCATTAATCTTATTCTGGACTGAAGTTTTTAGCCGACCCATTTGTAATATTTTTATTGACTTAATTAAATTAACATGAAATACTTTTCATCCATTAACCAGCTCGGTAAAGGTAACGAGTATTGACGAGTAACACAGTATTAAAATAGATTAAATGCACGGAAGCCTATCTGAGTATGTGAGCACTGGCCTCGAGTCGTGACGTCATGCGCGCGACGGCGGTCCTGTTGCAGCGCGCCGCGCAGCGCCAGCGCGGGCGAGCGCGCGCCGGCCCGCGCGCGCGCGCGCCCCTGGCGCACCGCATGTGAGTCTTGTTGCATTGTGTTACTAAGCACTATTTTATTTTCAAATGTTCAATTTATTAATACTCCTTTAATGACGAGTTAATAAGTGTCGACGAGGACCATATTTGTTCGTAATGGGATGTGTGTACATGAAATTCTAGTAGCCGATGGGAGGAGCCCCCGCAGGCGGAGAGCCCCGCGTCCGTGGAGGACGCGCCCCTGCTCGCCGGCGACGAGGGCGGGGCTCGGGGCGACGACGCCGCGGGCGGCGGCTGGCGCGCCGGTGGGCAATGTTCAGAGCTAGTTCTGTCGTTGAGATTTTTATGACCCGCGGGAAGGTCGTAATAAATATGGAAATATTGTGTTATAAATATTTGCACATTTTAATGAGTCAGCGGGTCGGTTACATTTTATATTGAATTCGAAATAAAAATGACCTAAACGTTTCGAATTTTACCGCCACACAAAAATTAACAAACACGTTTGCTAGCAGAAGGCGCGGGCGCCGGCGCCGCGCGCTCGCACGCCGACCTGGAACACGTGAGCCCCACAGTTGCTACATTATCTATCGCAGGTTATCGATGTCCACACGAACGTATTCCGAATACCGCGCAACCTCAATCTAGACCTGCCATTTTGGTTTTCTTTACCGAAAATTGCAACGTAAATGCGACAAATGTCACGGTGAGACAGCGCTTTAGGCCCGAGCGCTCGCTCGTGTCGCACCAGACGCAAGTGCGAGCTGGCTGGTGAGCGCGAGCCCACTGGCGGGGGAGAGCGTCCGCGGGGGCGGCTCCTCACCGCGCCCCTCCCGCAGCCGCGCGCGCCGCAGCCGCGTGCGCCGCCGCCGCGCGCCGCGAGCCGCGCGCCGCGCCTGCTGGTGCGCAGCAACCTTACGCTGCAGCTGGGCGACGAGTTCTTCGAGTGGCAGCGCGCCGCCGACGACGTGGCGTACGTAGCGCCGGCTCATGCTCTCGATACTTAAACTCACTCCATATAAGTCAAAATTGACCAATGATTTAAAAAATATGGGAGAGTAGACAGCTTGGGGTATACCGCGCCGCAGCGGGCAGCGCCACCGCGGCGTTCTACGACGTATAAACACGTTGGCCCGGTGCCGGGGCCCGGCGGCGACTGCGCGCTCCGTTACGGGCATCCGCACGTTGTTCGCAGCGGGCTGCTGGGCGAGCTGGCCATCCCGGCGGCGGGGGCCGAGCGCCCGGCGGACGCGGCCTCCGCCCCGCGCGCCGAGGCGGAGGCCGTGCTCACGGGGCGCGGGCTGTCGTCCGGGTACGTGCCAGTCCCGTAGTGGGCAGAATACGGCTTCGATATACTAGCTCCATTGTCCGCTCGACGTAGCTCTCGCTGTTCTCATTGTCCTCTGGCACGCGGCGCCGCGTCGCGCAGGGAGCAGTCGTCGGCCAGCGCCAGCGACGAGCGCGCCGCCGCGTGAGCGCGCGGGCGGGCGCGGGCGGGCGCGGGCGCGCGCGGGCGGGCGGGGGCGCCGCCGCGTCCGTCGACAATCCGTCCTCTCGTAACTTTAGAAAAATTGTTTGGCAAATTACCAACTAAAATTTTGTACAGTAATAGTAAATTTATTGTATTTGTACATAACATGTAATGTGTGTGTAGACTGTAAGCACTCACGACACCACATATCTGTACAATGATCTCTTCACTACGCGCTGTCGAGAGACGCCCGCGTCGCGGCGCGGCCCGCGCGGCGGCGCTCGGACCCGGGCGCGGAAGGAACTGCGCGTATTTGATGCGCGCGGGTTTCGCGGTTACACTTGACAATTTAGTTTTTATATAACCTGCGGCTCGCGAGCCACTTCGACTCTTCGATTATTTTATTGTTCTCGAATAGTTACCTTTTAATATTTGTACTATTATTTTAAAAAAAAAATCGTTTTGTATGTGTTTCAAAACCGTCTTTTACCCATTTGCGGTCGGAGACGCCTCGGCGGGAGCCTCGCGGGCGAGTGCGCCGCGACGACCGCTCATGCCGGGTAGCGTCAGCTGCGGGCGGCGGGGCCGCTCCGGGCGCTCCGGAACTGTTCATATCCTTTCGTGAGGTGTCAAATGGCACGTCGCCCTGCCGCCTCGCGCGGCCTACAATGTCGCCGACCGCAAATAAAAAAGACCACGCATAAAGATACTTTAGGACAAATAAAAAAGACTAAGACTTTTGCATACCTTCTATTGAATATATACTTAATTATGGCTCGCGGAAAATTTACTGTTGAAAATTGGCTTAGACTACGAAGGAGTTCGGTCAGCCTGGTGTGCGACCAAGGCGCGGGCGCTGGCAATAAAACTGTAAGACTGAACGCTCGTTTCACTCGCCACGTTTCCGACGCGGCGGCCGGCGGCCTGCGCCCCCCGCGGCCGCGGCGGGGGTGGTCACGGCCAAGGTAAAACCCTGTTTGTGTTTACACTTTATCTACAAGAACGAAGTAACGAGCCGGGCTCGCTCGGCGCCGCGCTGGCGGCGGTGCGGCGGCCGCCTCACTATTTCTATTCTCACCAGATACAAGTTGACAATTTTTTGAAAAAGTTATGCAATAATCAGTGTAAATATGTAGTAATAATAATCTTTATTTGCGAAATAAGGTATAATACATTATTTTTATCGTCATTATAAAAATCCTTCTCTTATTTTACCATTTCGGCGTGCAAATGTTAATGATATTTGAGAGTTGAAAATACAATAAGAATACAAATGACAATGTAGCATCTAGTGTCGTCTATAAATATCATGATAATATCTAATCAAGAACAAAAAAAGAAAAAGAAATATTTACATAGGTGTGAACCCCAGGCTTCCACTAGGTGCCAGTAATTACTACGAGTCGGCGTGCAGGGGCGCGCGGGGCCCGCGAGGGTCGGTGTATATTTGACAGTGACGTAAAGAAGGGGGAGGCCACAAAGTTGTAAAAAAAAGTCATCTCGACATTCCTGAGCGTGGATTTTTTTTTAAATTAGAAGAGAATAATTCAAGGACTCTGAAAAATATATAATCTGACGATTTCCCCAAGCCGAAGTAACAAAAATTAATCGATAAAGATTAATAAGTGCAGCTGCGTGGCCCCTGGATGCCCCTCTGCATTGTTGTTCCTCTCTCACTCTTTCTACCGATTTCTACTATTACACCGATGAATGATAATTAATATGAACTATTTTTTTATAATTATTATCTTATAAATACAAGTTTATAAGAAAACTTTTTAAGTATTCTACTTAAAAACACACTTTTTTGCATGCTATAAAAAGTATAAAAAAAATTTAATTGTCAAGTTAGCTGAATTCCTCCAGATAATCGTCAGACTGAAACATCACATCTATGAATAAATAAGGCACAAAGATGAGCCATTATATATCTCAATCTGAAGCGCTGGAGTATTCCAAAAGCGATTTTTTTTGCACATAATAATAATGGCCGCGAGTTCGCGTCACATCCGAATCGTCAGAAACAAGAGCTTTTTTAGGTTCACTTAACACCACCTTAAAAAATTAGACAGGCTCGATCATTTTTTCTTTAATTTTCAACCCTTACCCACAACCATCCCCATCATGGAAACATTAACATACGTATATTTTAAAAAATACGTCGGACATCCATGATGTCAATATCTGACGCGCTCGAGTGTATCCATGTAACAGTTTTTTTTATTTTCGAACATCTACAGCCGCCTCTACCTCACCAATGAAAAGGTGTATATCATATGGCATTTTCTTCTTTTGTCGTCTAAGCTGCGCAACCCAATAGGTCTCTATATCGCTCGAGTTAATCCCGGTTTAGCATCGTGGGCTCCTCTACTACTAGTTTCTTACACACATTTATTATTTTTAAATATTTATATTTGTTATCACATACACCTTCTAGAAATCTTTTAGGTACCATTATGAATACAATTAAAGATACAAAAAGTATGTAAGTGTAGCCAACTGTGTGCAACACTGTACACTGCCGCGTGCGCTGGCGACTGCGGCGCTCGGCGGCGAGGCGCCCGCTCACGGCGGCAGCGCGCGCGCGACTGCGGCGCGCGCCGGCAGCCGCCCGCGCCCGCGCCCCGCGCGCGCCCCCCCGGCGACGTGCGAGCCGGCTACAAACGCATCCGCACTCAGTCGCACGCCGGACACGGCGGAGCGCGCGCCCGGTGCCGGCGGAGTTACAGGATCGAAGCCCACATCTCTCGTAGGGAACACTTCGTAGCTGTAATCGGTGCTACGTAAAATTCGAGGAGGCGGTTCCGAAAGCTCCGCCCCGTACGTGTCCGAGAAGGGTGCGTTCTGCAACGTCTGCAAACAGAAGTCGATCGATTTACACGTGACGATAGCGAAACCCAATTTGTTACGATAGAGCATACAGTCGGCTCGTAGTCCCACATAAGTCATACGCTACTAGACATGCTTATTCTTATTGAACCATTAAAGACTAAAGCGACCGATGATACAGCTCGCGCCCGAGGACGGCTCCAAGGAGGTCGTCACTCGTATCAAAATACAAATATAATGTTGTACTAGAGTTCGTGACACATCCAACAAAGGTAAAGGTGCGCATGACGCGGTGGCGCCTCACCGGCCGGCGCGCCGCCGCGCGCGCTCCGCCCGCCGCGCGCCGCCCTGCGCACACAACGCGACCGGTACAGCGACCGCTCGTGTCTGGCCGCTCGAGGACGAAGCCGACGCCCACGACGCGCGGCGCCGAGACCTAACCGAGCACGCGGCCGCGGCACCATGGTCTGTGGTGGCTCGATCTCTTTATTTACGATAGTTACCTCCGAATTGCTTTCGTGGATTAAGCTCGGCTGACATTGTAGCCGAATAGCTCAGTTCGTTTGACCTAAGCGCGGCATTCACTTGAATCAGTCATATAGTAAGTAAAACGTGTTTGACTCCTAAAATATGGAGGTAAAACAGGTCAGAGTTCGGACGTACTTGTCGCATCAGGAGGCGTCTTGGCTACTACTTCACTAAATATCACATCAACAGTAATTACCGAGTGTAACATTTATGACCGTAAGACGTAACTTCACCCCTGTGATCCCCAAAGAGGTAGGTAGAGAAATGCAGAGCACTCCCACGTTTTACCGGTTACGTTTACATCCCACTATGCAATAGGTGGTGAGCCTGTTGCCACACATCGGACACTATTCCAGACTCCGAGCCACTGCCAGGAAATACGAATGATAAAACTCCACCAGTGCTCGACCTGAGATTTGAAGGCAGGACCTTCCGATCGACAGTCGCGCTTGCAATCAACCAGACAGCTGTCCTCTATAGCGCTATAAGACATGATCTAACGCACTCTGCAAACACAATTATAAAAAATGTCAAAACGCTCACCCGCGGCCGCGCGCAGGTCCAACTCTGAGCTATGAGGGGCGCTGTGCGCGCCCACGAGGAACTGCTCCACATCTTCTAACGAGTCATACAATATATTATCATCTCGCCACTAGAAGAGTTAATTTATCTACTTCAATACATGTACCTTAAATATCTGTGAAATTGCGCCAAATTGAAAAAGTACAATGAAATGGCAATGTACTCATGGGAGTAATAAAAGAAAACCTGTTGACGATGTAATCAGTAATAACAAATATAAATATTATATCAGAAAAAAACCATGATGAAGTATCATAAACATAACTAATATATTTCTGAGCCATATATTTTTAGATATGGCACCACTTTGGGGGAGGCCTATGTCCAGTAGTGGAATGAGATAGGCTGATGATGATGCTGGCACAACTGACAACACTATCAGTGCACAGTTCTAGTCACAGTAGGATATAGGAGTGTTGTAAAAAAGATTACAGGTACACTCCTGTAATGTTTCTGTACAACCCTGCTTTATGATGTGCCCGTGCTTGTTTCATGAGCAAGCCCGTGTCTCCCACTAGTGTCAAGGATTGATGTTGCTTCATCACCTTCTGACATTTAAACTAATCAAACGCACTACTCACTGCCTGTTCACTGCTAAAAAACCAAACAGTCTCTTACAATTTCCGGTGTTCCTGGTTTATCATGTGACCAAGAAGTAAATTGAGTATCAAGCAGATTGTCTGCTGCCCATAATAGATGTTCTCGACACTCTGCATTCAGCAGTATATTCATTCCTGTGGGACTATCTGAACAAAGAAGAAATATATACTATATAGCACTTGCACTGTACTTACGGACACAGGTTTACAAGTAGTTCAGCCAGACATGAAAAGCGGCAATCCAACTTACTAAGAAGGTACTCTTAATATATGCATACAAGGGCTTACATAGGCCTCACATACATACCTCCAATTCCTGTTTGAGGATGTCCTGATTTAGTCCATACCATACCATCTACCCACCCAGCATATAAGTCTGGAAACTCATTATCTTCACCACATTTGTCCACATAGCCTTGATCTCTCCAATCATTTGGTTCTCCTAGCTCACTGTCGTGGTGCCAGCCCTCGTCTACATACTCAGCCCATGGGTGTTGTGTTTCTATGTCTGCTAATTGACATTCTTCACAAGCATTTATTGGTTCTAACATTTGGGTGACCAATCGTGTGCGACATGTAGGGACAATGGGAGGAGACTTTTCTACAAATGGAAATAAAGGATGGTTTAATGTTGAGTGACAGTCAAACAGGCACAGTCAACCTGCACTCAGCTGATGCTATGATTATGAGCTCGGTGCTAAATACTCCCTCCCCAGTCTTTGGAGGGACACCTCTTGACCATTAGTAGTGGATAATAATAATGAATTCATTCTAGTTTACTTTTACTCATTAAATTGTTGATTATGAAAATAAAAACTTTTGAAAGAAGATTGTTTTACTCAGTGCAACTTCAAACAGCAAAATATTTGAACTCTATCAAAGTAACTTAAGTTTACAGGCCCAGAATTAGATATATTTATTTTTGCTTTTAATCCTGTATTAGAGTAAAACATCAAAAAGTAAAATGAGGTAAAATAATGTAAAGTGAGTCAAAATTAATTATGTACCTGATTCGTCAGTGAGAAAAGCATCATTCAAAGTACAGCCCACTTCATCCGCTTTGGTATCTATAGTGTATGTCTCATTCGATATTTTTCTGTGAAATTAATTATTTATACATGTATATTATAAAGCAATGTTCTTAAAAGCTGTATCTGTGATATTCTCCAGATGTACTGAATGGATTTCTGTACCTACAGTTTTTACTAAAAGATAGTGCAATTCTTGAGGAGATTAATAGTACATTACAGTTTTATGCAAATTGTTTGAAATATAATGATTACTGCAGAAAAATCTAGCCTGCTGGAAGCTGTACTCGCGAACACCATATGCTAAAGTAATGTGTTAGACAATTCTTGATTTATAATGATTGCATGTTTCTATTTCTTATTGTTAACTCACAATAACTACTTTTATATTCAAAATTTAAATTTAAAACATTACGATATTTTCAAGGCAGTTTTCACCTGTTGAGTATTAATCCTTATTTAAATAGATTCCCATGGGGGTGAAGCACAGGCCCATCTAGTTTATTATTGATGAATTTATTAAAGGGTTTAAATTGCAGTAGGTTTTGATCTTGCAAACTGAACACAAATAGAGCGGAGTCTAATGGATCCAGTCAGTAAATAATAAATAGTTAGTTAAAATCTAAGGCTGTTTTTCTTTTATGGTTTCCATATTTCTCGAACCCAAATTCTTGTATACGTAAAAAGGTACAATAGCAGCAGCACGTTAATGAAGAGAGTAAGAAATGAACAAACAAATATCTGATTACATAGACGATTGTCTAATAATGTTATTTTTATGATTTAAATCAAATTTATTAAGTCATATCTACGGCCGATTGGTGAACAGAGCAGAATTAACTTGGAAATTAGTAGGCACCACCGTAAAACACTTACGTGCACGTTGTGGGAGTTTTAATAGAACTGCAGTTTTCAGCTTTTTCTTTTCGAGCATCAGTAGCAAGTTTCCATTTCTTTTGTTTCTTGTAAAACTCAAGACGATAAATAGCTACTAATTCTCCTCTCGGGTTATTTCGGGCGGCCATGACTGGAAAAAACTATTATTCATGTGGTGAGAATATACAATAATTTTTAAAGAAGGTAAGTTTAAATCCGTTTTACCGGCATTAATAAATCACTTTTGAGATATATATGTGACATCTTTTAGCGTCTGATAAGTGTCATTTGCTTTAGGTTTTTTCATGGTTTCGAGACGTGGATGATGCACCAACAAATAGATTTTAATAAAAATTAAATTAATATCACTACATTTATACACTACATAAGTACTACACTTTTTAATTCAATACGCATTTATGCATTATGATCTTTTTATTGCTGCTATAATATTATAGGAACTGATGATCACGCATACATTCAAGTCTATGTTTGGTTATTTCAAATATAAAGTGGTATACTTGGATAGCGTTATAATGTCAGATTCAGATCCACATTATTCACAGATCAACATTTCATTTGCAACAAGTGTGTAAGTAAAAATAAAACAAAATGGACAAATAATAAATTTTTACTAGAGAGAAATATAAATATTATGTACAGAAATTATATTACTTACGCACATACATACACTCAGGTTGGTAAATTTATTACTTCTACTATCCATATATAATTTCACACTACTTAAATATAAAAATAAAGTAATAAACTTGAAATATAAACAAATGAAGAATATCCGACTTCCATGTTTATACAATTTACAACCATAAAACGCTGCCTCCACAACAAGGTGAAGTTTTGCCTACGGAAGTTTATACTACACAATAGCAGTAAATAAGCGGCAAGCAAATAATTTTGACAAAGTTATTGTTAACATGTTACAAAGGATTGCATTGCAAAGTGAGCAAAATGAATATGTAGTAGCAAGCAAGTTGAAGTTAACGACGTAAACCACGTAAACGTTTGACACAAGCGAAGGGACAATCTTTGAATATTTGAGACTTGACTTCCTTAAGAACTAAGCATCAACCTAAATACAGCCTTGAACAAGAATCAAGATTTTTATGAAACAGTTTTAAGTTTTAGTAACTAATGATTCAGTAATTGCCATCTCTTAGAGTATATTACATATGACATACATAAAGAGAGTTATTATAAAGAACAAGTTATTAGAAATAAGTTTTTATAAAGAGTAACGAGTGGTACACCTTGTATTGGCATGCAAAACAACACTACGGCCTTTAAAAATACTTAAAATAAAATAGAAAATAATCAGACTGGCGGTGTCACTAACACACAATTTTTTTTGAATTTAATATTTTGATATGACAACATTAATTTTTCAACGACGCATTTTTTAAATACATGATACAAATAGAAACATAGTATCCATTCTCTTTACAATGCATTTTTAATATTAAGTACCAACCATCGAAATAGTGTATAATTCTCTCATACACAACAACCCTATGGTATATATAAAATACAAACAGATACATAAGAACATTTGCAATATTTATAAATACCTATCGTTTTTTAATATATTTTTTTTATAAAAGAACTTTTTTTCGTAAAACAAAACGTTTTAAGACGTAAAAAATTAGACAATATTGCCACTTTCACGGACCTTTTAATTTAATGAAACTGTACAAAAATTTACATTACATTGAGTTTGCTATGTAATTTGTGACAAAATCACTTGTTTGTACTCCCCTGTTTTTTGTAACGTCATTCGTCACTTAACTAAACGAAGCGTTCTAAAATGACAAAAGTAATAATCTGTGCACCTTCCGTACTGGACATGGTTTCGCGGGTCTGTGGCTCAGAGGACTCGCAGCGCCTCGCAGCCGACCGGCTCCCAGAGCGGCGCAGTGCGACCGCCGCACGGCCCCCTGCGCGCGCTAGCCTGGCGAACGCTCTGGCTTCCGAAGGTGCGGAGCTCTGCAGCCCCGACGACGACCGTGCGTCCGTACCAGTACGTTACAGTAACATACATTCACGTGATCGAGCAGGACCGAAGACAACAAGCCACCGCAGGAGCAGCACGGCGGGCCGACCGCTGGCGCGCCGCGGGGACCAGTGGCACTCAGTGGCGAATGCATCCACAAAACTTTAAACGGTATCAAACACTTTAAAAGGCACCGCTCGCCGGAGGCCGACGCCGCGGGCGAGTCTACGAGTAGTGTGAAATTATTGACGGCTTCTTACTCTCTAGAAGAATTTTTTCGCTTGCGCTTCCTTTCTTTCCCTGCAACAATACGCACTTTAAGCTGTATGCTTCCACGTCACTTCTAGCTACGCTGGAGCGACCCAGAGCGACAAGCCGGGGCGCCGCGCGCGTCGCTCGTGGGCACCGCGTACTCACTTGTACAGCGTGTAGAGGAACATGACCAGCAGCTGGGAGGCCACGGCCAGCAGCAGCATGGTGGTGGACGCGCAGGACACCGCGGGGCACGCGGGCGCGGCGGCCGGCGGGCTGGACAGCCTGGCGAGCAACGAGCGCGGTCACGCGGCGGCGAGGCAACGCCAAGCGCACCTAGGTAACGGAAAGCTGTGCGCGTCCATGCTTGGCACGCACGCCGCTTCTTGTCTACAGTAAGTTTATTGTAAATGTTCGTGTGTTATGCTGTCGATGTGTCAAGCCGGCGCCCGCCGGCGGCCGACGCACCTCTGCGCCGCGCCGGCCACGCTCTGCTGCAGCTGCTGCAGCTGCTGCAGCGCGGCGCGCAGCTCGGTGCCGCCGCCCGCCGCCAGCTGCGCGTCCGCCTTGCGCGACACCTCGATTATGAACCCTCTGCGAATCGAGTGACGACCATTTTAGCATATAACGTATAAGAACATGCCCCCGCTTCTTCGTTTCCACGAGAAAGCACAGGATTTTAGTAACTGCCACGTTCTACCAGTTACGTTAAATTTTGATATGAAGCTAGCGGTAACCCTACTGCCATTGCGAGTTAGGAAAAAAACTCCTTTAATCAACCAGAATCTCTCGATTGGCCCGTCACTTATGTGACCGCTTGATCGACTGCAGTGACGACAGAACGACCAACATAACGATTGCAACTGAGTTGCAATAAAACTCAGCCGTTACGTTTTACAGTGTACCCAGGTGCTCGGTGACGCAACCGCGCACCTGCCCGAGCATGCCCGAGCGTGTCCGAGCATGCCCGAGCGTGCCCGAGCGTGCCCGAGCATGCCCGAGCATGCCCGAGTGCGCCCGTGCTAGTGCAGGCTCTTGAATCATCGGGGTCCGTTTGGCCGAGGCCTTGGACTCGCGCACATACAAAGCTTTCTACTGGTTCATGCTCCTCGGAGAGAATTGATAGACTACCCTCACACCTGACAGAGGCAAACCTCGCAGAGCAACTCACTTGAGTTCAGCTATGGTGTTGATCACGATCTGGTTGTTGGTGACGAGGGTGTCCCAGTCCTGGCGGCCGATAGGCAGAGACGGCATCTGCAATATAGTGAACAGTAACCAATTACACGAGAGGCATTTATTTCATAAACAGCTTCATTGAGACGGGATGACGTAAACTCCATAGAGCCCATCGAGACAACGAACCCGGGTCGACTCGACCGACCGAGCCAGGCATTTTCATGTTACCGTTACCTGCACGGGCGCCTGGCCGGGCTGCTGCGCCGCCTGCCCCTGGCTGTGGCTGTACACCGCCGACAGCAGCGACATGGAGTTGGTCTGCTTGCCGATCACCTGGAACGCGTCGCGGCAGCACGATAAACATCACGTGGACGTGCGTGGGTAAATGTAGCTCAGAAGGCACACTGCGAGTGACATTCGAACATAAAATGCACGCTTTTTGTAATTAGGTGAGCGCCAGGGTCTGAACCGGGATCTCCGAAGAGAACGAGTGAACTCCCTAGCAGTAGGCCGGCGGAGTGGCCACCGCGCCGTCAGCAGCTCTCACCTCGTCGAGCTTCTTGTGCAGGTCCCGCATGACGTCCTGGATGGCGCCGAGCCCCTGGAAGATCTGGCGCAGCTCCCGCTGGCCGTCCGACTCGAACCAGTCGTCCAGCTCGCCGTCCTTGTCGCGCACCTGCGCCCAGCCTCACGGTCACCTTCACCATCACACTATAGCAGTCGCCGCATCCACTGTAGATATCTTCAGTGAGCAAACATTTAGAGAGGTGCCGTAGGCACACGACACGCACGTCGTGACGCCGTCGCGGGCAAGGAATTCCGAATGGTCTAACTTTCAGGGAGGTTACCAATCAGTACTGACGGCATAATTAACTCTGATGATTGGTCTACTGGTTCTAGGGTCGATAAGCAGCCCGGACTTAAAATTATTGAATTGTTTTACCAAAAATTCCAAAGGGGAGTACAAAACATTCGCCTGCGTTGGATGTATGACGATGGGGTACATCCGCTATTACATGAAGCCTAGAACATATCTGAAGCAACGTGGGGCTACTCCACTCCTCTACTTGGGCGTTGTGTTAATAAGTACCCATACGCCGAGCACGCCGCAGACAGAGCCGTGAGCCGGGCGTCGCAGCGCGCCCGTCGCCGGCCGGAGCAACACTCACTTCATCAGGGTGCTCCTTCCTGTAGTCCTTGATCTGCTGCTCCAGCTTCTTCTGGTACTCGGCATACTCCTGGGACAACTTCTGCTGCTCGTCATTGCTCATCTGGCCGCCTGCAGAGAACGGTGACTTTCGTTCTATGTTGGGTTGTCACGTGTATTATTAGATACAGCCACTCACAGGATTTAATGAGCTAATGGTCTTCAGACAACTGACTCACAGTGACGGGGACCCGCTGCGTGTAATGAACCCGGACTTGCATCCTCAAAAGGTTTCAGTAGGAATTCATGATTTCAGTAGTGTATATTGGTAACTTGAGTACCGGTGACCTGGACAGGGGAAACGCAAGCGAGCGTCGCTCGGACAGGGCGCGCGCGCAGAGCGTGTGTACAGACCGGAGGGCTGCTGCGTGGCGTGCAGCGACGTGGTGAGCAGGTGTATGACGTCGTGGTCGTCGGCCAGCCCGCCCGTGGCCGCCGACAGCCCGAAGTGCCCGCCGCGGGGCAGCGCCACGTTCTCCACGCGGAAGCACAGCTCGTAGTCCGCCTCGTTGTTGGTGAGGCCTGCAACGAGGTCGGCGTCAGTCGGCGCGGGCCGCACGCGCCGCACGCGCCGCGACCCGCGCGGTGGCGGCGGGCTCACCGTTGTGGAAGTGCACGGTGAGCGTGTTGAGGTAGTACTCGACGCGCGCGCGCGTGGGGAACGGCTTGTTGCGGAAGTCGCGCAGGCAGCCCGACAGCAGCTGCGTGGCGCCGTCGCTGCAACAGCGCGCCGCCGCGTCAGCGCCCGCCCGCCTGCCGCTCGGCTACCGGCTAGTGCATCGTTAGGAACACACGCCTCGGCCACTCTATACATATATTTCAAATGACAATCATGTTATCTAGCACAAGAAGAGGATGACGGTAGCCGGGACGAACATCTCAGGAGCTGTTAGTCTGCCCGTTTTTCATAAGCTTATTCTTGCGTCGAAACTATAGGTAGTGTGTTTACTTAATTAAAGTTACGTTTGGATTAAAAATAGAAAATGTCGGTGTACGAATGATAACGCTCAGCTTGTGCGCGAACAAGGTCCGCGGGCCGGACATATGAACCTCTTGTGGTCGAAGTTCCTGGTGCCGTCGTTGAGCATGGCCATGATGTAGGGGTTGTTGTGCTTGTTGTCGTTGTCGAAGGAGTCGAAGATGACGGCGAGCCCGTTCCAGCGGTCCGACGAGCCGAACACCTCGCCGCTGTAGTCGCCGCGCTGCGTCGTGTACCAGAACGCCTGCGAACGGACCGCGCCGCCTGTACCACACGCCGACACCGTGCGCGGCCGCCGGAGCCCGCGGGCGCTCGGTGCCGGTTCACATTCTCAAACGGTAGTGCGCTGGTGGCTCACCAGCCCGTCGGCGCCGATCCTCCCCCGGCCCGTCACTTTGAACATCACGTCCACCTCCCACCAGTCGAAGTTGATCGGCTGCTTCGTCCATATGGCTCCCTTCTGACTCCGCAGCGACGGCGCCAGCCGGACGCTCTCTCCGGACGCTATCGCGTCTGAAAAACATATCAATTATGACTAAAATTATGGCGAAAATGTAGTTTGTATGAAATTAATACGTCATTTAAGAAGCTGAGTCATTTAAGAAGTAAATCTACTCGAGATGTTACGGCAGTTGGGCCTGTCGGAAACACTGAATGTCACTATTACGGGACCACACACTAGTGGCTCGAAACAATCGTTTAGTAAAATACGATTAGCGAGTATTGTAAACATAGTGTTCGAGAACAATCGACAATGCCGACTGCTTTACGACCGCCTGGTACTAGAGTACCAGCTGTCTCCCATTCACTGCTGTCTGCCATTCTGCTGGTCGGTTTTGTATGGAGCCAACGATAATACAATATGTTGTACGGTAATGTTGTACGGTAGGTATGTTACTGCAGGAGATGTGGCAGCAGCTGCAGCCACTGCCACTCGCCGTCGTGCACTTCAACTTGTACCACTTCAATAACAGACAAATCAAATGATGGAGAGTAATGTTTCATTGTTAAAGTTTCATAATAATTGAGAGGGCTACTTAGTTTATGCCATCTTTATCATCTTGCTCTACTGTACATGTGACAACGGAGACCCGATTCTATTGTCATCATGCGCAGGTATGACACCTTATGATAAAAGGAGAGTTGTGAATTTGAAATCAGTTGTCAATCATTCTTTGATGATTACAAAATTTTCAAGTTTTAATTATTTCATTTATTTAATATTTAGCAATGCAAATAATTAAATAATATACTTATATGTATGAACACAATGCCCATTCACAATTCTGAAATAAATACCCTTCAATCCTCGATGTATTTCTTAAGATTTTTCAATTTGTGTGCAAGTCCAGTGCCCGTCCCTGACACAAATGTTACTACATGAGCGGCTGCCAGAGAAATTGTTTATATAACTATTGAGCATATTAAGACCATTTACAGTAGTGAAACTTAATACATTACTTTAACCTTGAACAAGTCTAGAATTTTAAAAGTAGCACTACTGATATACTGAAATAAAGGAATGTACTGCATGTCAATATTACTGATATCAAGTATAATTTATGACATATCAAATAAGTTAAGAAATTATCATTCATTATCTGACAATCAATAAGCTATAGCTGTCTCCACTGGAGTGTGGCCGTGCTGACAGGACAAAATGATCAAGTGTTGCACAACCAGCTTGTTATATATGCTGCAAGACCCACATTACTAAAAGTACTTAAAATCACTTAAAAATATCAATGATCATGAATATAATATGTTATCAACCATTACACATGTATATTTAGTAGAGAGCTCGGAACATAGTATCACCTTGTGTTTATATCAATCCCAGCGGAGAACCAACAGAATAGGCTACAGTCACACTAGGCTTTAGGCCACAATGTCTGCCTACAGACAGACTGTACCATGAGCAGGACGGTAGGAATATGACTGTAACCAATATTTATTCAGTGAATATGTTAGAACTATTCAGTGAATATGTTTGACTGTCTCGTTGGTTGTGTTGGTTGCAGGTGCGACTGCCGATCGAGAGGTCCCGGATTCGATTCCCGGGTCAAACACTACAAAATTTTCTAATTTAGGTTTTCTAGTAGTGTTTCGGAGTCTGGATATGTGCCCGATGCTATAATAGTAATAAATGTATCTTTACGCCTGTAACCCCCGAAGTGATAGGCAAAAATCTCTGTGAAATAGGTGGTACACTATTGCCATACACTTGGGACGATTCCGACTGGACCTCTACCAGAAAATCTAAATTAGAAAAAAATTGTAGTGTCCAACTCCGGAACCGGAACAGGGACTCCCGGTCGACAGTGACGCCTGCAAACAGCGCGCCCAACAAGGCAGTCTGTAACATCAATAACTTTACTGCATGTTTGTCTCCACGTCGGACAGAGCTGGCGCAGATGTTGCACTCTGCAATGTGCAGTTACAGTTCTTTAATCAGGGCATGAAAATTAATTTGCTTGCTTCATGAAGTTGAACAAAAACAATATTTATACACATGACTCAGCGTCATCAAGTGTTATCAATTAATATTGGACTTAAATTAAACAGGAGTAGGGTCTTGACTGCTCTGCATATTTGAGTAATTCAATAGAAATGTGAAGTCAGTGTTTTAAACATGTTCTGTTCAATATGATGCATGTATGATTGAGTTCCCATCGCCGTTGCTACAGTTTTCACGTTTGTATAATTATTGACACGA
>DWEI01001046.1:0-18078 GCA_018245875.1 Mysoria ambigua | reverse complement strand
CCACTTGGACTATCTTTCCCCTGCTACTTCATGGTCACTCACAATTTATTTTTCCCAGTTTTCTCCATTATAAGTAATATAAATTAGGCACCCAGAATAAAACGCACTGAATGTAATTAATTTGATTTTAATAAAAGAGCACATTATTTTAACTTGAACATCATAATGAAATGTGAATAATAATAAAAATAATCACGAAAATTAGTTATTTGCCCGTACATTAAATGAATGTTAATGATTTGACTTTTCAAAATGAATACATTAATGTTATTAAAAAAGTAAACATTGTGCAATTCATTAATCAATTAATTTGTTTCTGCAGTCCATTTGACGATGACCAATTCAAAGGTGAAAAATTTCCGTTAACATATATATATTTCATATTTTCTTTCTTACATTTATACATATTTAACTAAAAAAAAAAAAAAAACCTGTCCACACCCCGATACGAAAACATCACGTGGCTGTAATGCTTGTGACATGATATAGATGTCCACCTGATCGTGTTGTCCGGTTGTTCGCAGTCGCTACGGCACGCGGCGCCGTTCAGCTCGGAGCCGGCGGCGGCGGCGGAGCGCGAGCGCTGCGCGTACGGGCGCATCCCGCGCGCGGCCGCGCTGGCGGGCGCGGCGGCGCGCCGCGTGCGCGTCTACTCGGACGGCATCTACGACATGTTCCACCAGGGGCACGCGCGCCAGCTGCAGCAGGCCAAGACGGTGTTCCCCAACGTGTACCTCATCGTGGGCGGTGGGTGCGGTTGATATATCGCTGTTAGGATGGTGTGCGTGTTCGCGCCGGGTACCGTGTGGGGTGGGCAGAGGGCGCCGAGCGCCAAATGTCCAGACAGACCGGTCGCAATTCTACGTTCATCGCCCTCTTCGTACGTGAACACCGATGTTTAGATGTACACTGTATGTGTATGTACCTGGTGCATTAGCTGTTTAGTTACGATATGAAGAGTTCCCTTGATGCTTGCTTTGGCATCGGACGGCCGTGTGGGTGCATGTCTCACGACGTTATTACTATGTATATTGATCGGTCCCTTATGGGACACGCGGACACCACCGAATGCAAAATATCACCACTCATACACAACTGAGGGGCTTTTGGCTGGATTTACGAGATCCTAACTTATATTTTCATTTATTGATCTCATTGGCTTCATATTTATAATCTTCATTTCTGATGTAGGGATTCAGTTTCATGGTATAATCTCGAACATTCTGGAATTTTTTGTACTATGAATATATTAAGTTCCATGTAGGTACATACGTGTGAGCGGCTTCTATAATTAAATTAACGAACACAATAATTTCCACGGCTCTCAAGGCGGTTCACATGCTGGGACAATCGAAGTGAATGTCGTATATCATGCACGTAATATGAATACGTTCAGAGAAGCCCCTTACTGCCGCCCATACGGGGGCCGCGATGCTCGTTGGAGATATTCGTTTAAAATTATCATAATATAGTATTCGGGTACTTTTTCATTTCATTATTAAAAGGCGCAATGGAGGCCTATATCATTCTCGGCCAGTCGGACTTTTGGGTTAAGTAAAAAAACTTACTTTAAATCCGGATTTTTTGACCAAATAACATAGTAACTAAAAATATTGAAAATAGATTTATTTGACTGTTTCGTTGGTCGTGTTAGTTGCAAGCGCGACTGCCTGTGTTGATGTCCTGGTGTCAAATTTCGGTTCGGGTACTATTTCTTAGCACTCACTCTGTTTCTGAATAATGCCCGGTGCGTGGCATTAGGCTAGTCACCCATCCCAGAGTGGGAGTCAAACGTAACTGGTGAGTTGCGGGAGTGTGGTACACTCCTCTGCCTACTTTTAAGGGGATTATGGGCGTGATGTTAATTAAATTCTCATTCTGAGATATATATTGAATCTTCGTATATTGAATCCTCGTATGATTTCTCGTACACGAACGTGTTCAATATGTATCCTCGGCATTTGATTGTTCCACTTTTGAAACAATCTCACGATATCGCACGAACGCGAGGTGATTAAAATTAATTCTAGTTCGTTTATCGCATTTGCAAACACCTATCTATGATACTCGCTGTAAGGAGTACACGAGAATTCAATTAATCTCGTGTTCAATGGTGCCCTAATCGATTGACGATTCGATTATCTAAATATTTCAAGTTCAATTGTACTACGTAGATACCTATGTATCGTAGGAACGTTCTGGAAAATCATGATTCGCGTGTTGCCGTGCCGTGCCTATTGGCTACTTCTTTGAAAAATAACGTGTGATTTGGCCTGTCCGTTTTACATAGGCACAGGTAAATTCACTGATCACTTATGGGCGGTAATGTAGGCGGTGCGCGACGCTATGCTCTGTGATCCTCATCCCGTATGCCCAGCGTGGGGATTATGGGCATAACCCCCATAAGGGAGGCCTGTCTATAAGTGGACAGCAATAGGCTGGTCATTGAGTATAAAAAAAGAGTAAAGTTAAATAGGGTCGTTTTAGCCAGAATATGGATTTAATGAGGGAATTAGCGAATATATCAGATTTTTCATTAAATGTGTACAAATTAAGTGGCTGTCGAAAAAAAGTTCTTATATCTAAATGAAGATAAGTTAGTAACTTAACACTGGTGTTGGTGATTCAGCTGGAGTGCACACAAAAATATCGTTCAGTTGTTGCCGGGAATCCGATGCGAGATGTGAGATTTAAAGAAAGACTTCAACGAAAAGGTTTTTTTCTGTTTGACGTAAAGACTAACAACACAAGCGAAGATGTGGATGGGCTTAAGTCGTCTGCTACTGCGGAAAGACCGGTATCCAACAGGGGGAGATGGGAGACAGGGTCGATGATGATGATGATGATGATTTAGACTGGGTCGGAGTTCCACAAGTGTTTACTCCGCCGCATTTAACTGAGTCGATTCATAAAAACATGTATTACATTAGCATATTTATACGGTACTCGTGACTTTTAGTTTAATAAAAAATGTATGACTTCCGCGATGTTACTTGTTACTAGGATGTTAATAGTTAAATATCTTAACGTGGAAACAACTAGAATAATAGATATATTAGCTCACTGTGACGTCGGACTGTGGCCGTGCAAAATTCATATACTGACACGCGCAGCACGGACGTGTCTGTCTGTGACAAGGCGATGCAGCTAGGTGTACTAGGTGGAACACCGCACGTTGCGTCGTGGATAGAAGGAATTCGTCGTGAACAATGTAAACACGCTCGTGCCGAGGTCAGCGTAAACATTTTGTTTACACCGTGCAGCGTCGGCGTCACGCTCGGCGGCTGGCGGTAATGGTAGTGTGAAAGGGCCTGCTCAGGTCGACTTGTGCGCGCACACGTTTTATATTGGCCTTATATACGGAGAATAAGGGTCTTTTCAAATTGATCACGGGCTCAGAGAGTAAAGCAATTTTTTAAATTTGTTTATTAAGCAACTTTTAATGGAGTTTATTTTAATACGTCTCTTTTTACGAACTTAACTTGTCACTATGTAAGAGAATATTACAACTTTTTTTTACAGACTTCTTACAGTCCGATTCGCTTGAAAATTTGTACGCGTGTTCAGAGCCGATGACACTATAGTATTCTTATCTTAAGAACCTGATATCCTAGCCTGGACGGACATGATTGAAAGAAATATTTTTTATTTATGTAGCCTAAGTCGATAAGTAGCACCAAAGCATTCGGTTGTGATGAAGTGCGTCCGTAAGCGGGTTTCTTTAGTTTTCTTGTTAACTATTATATTATTATATTTCAATTGTTTTGTGACTGCACTCCGCGCCGGTCATTTCGAAACTAGAGATGTAACGAATATTCGCATATTTTTACATATTCGCATTCGCAAAATATATGCGAATGTTTTGCATTTAGTATAAATATCAGAAGAAAAAAAATTATAACATTTAAATCCATTTATTTCTTATGTTTTATAATACAACAAAAATGACCGACCTTGTAATCACATTAACAATTTTCAGCTTCTCATTTGGTATAATTTATTTATTTACTTTGAGCAACGAAGCTTAACAATTAAATTTTCATTAAAACATTAAAACAGAAAATATATAATGCAATGAAAACAAATAAAAAAAATTTCTATTAAAAACGGAATATTCGCATTCGTGGTTATCAATAGCAAATATTCGCATTCGCATTCCCGAATGTTCAAAAAGTGACATTCGTTGCATCTCTGTCCGGACCGCGCCCAACGCGAACGGCGCCGCAGCGGGCACGAGCTGCCTACAGTGGCCGCGTTGCAATGCGCTGCGTGGTGGGTGACGTCACCGGTCGGTGTGCGAGTTTGATATATCGCCGAACGAATCATCGGATTGGCGGAGCGTCCGCTCGTACGATCGCTTTTTATCTGCCTCAATTACGACACCACACAATTAGTAGTGGTACGACACACGGACAGATACGAGGATGTCGCCATTTATATATACGTAGGTACACCGTTAGTGTTATCGCGATCAGAGCAATCAGAGCGGCCTCGGCCCGGTGTTGATAACGCGTTCGAGGTCAACGCCGATGATTTTTTAACACTCATCACTCGTCCGCGAAACTGATCCGCGTTTGGATCGACACCGTTCGACGTCAACGAGAGTGCGGCATGGCCGCCATGTGCGGGCTGTGTGCTATATGAATGTATCAGTTCGCCTGCAATCAATGCGTGACCGAGTGCATCTTTGTGCGGCGCACAGACGCGTTGTCACTGACCATGAAACGATACACGAATAACTGTGGTGCTGCCAACTAAACTGGATTTTTGTTTAGTCGCTAAATAATTATTAGATGTCTCATGTAAGGTTTCGTTTGTATTGTGCATATTAAACAGCATTATCCGTACATAACTAACTATATGAAAACTTATTTTTTTTTATTACTAATTTTGCCTATTACGTTCCATTATATCTTCAGTGGCTTAAACAATTATTTTTTTTTCATTTATTCTTATTCCTATATACATACGTCGTCGAGTGTTAGGGTCTTTGGAGTAGGCAGAATGCACCGAGCGTCGATTAATTAATTATCTCATAGAACCGACATGCTTGCTTCATTTACAACTTTTCCATTACAACTATTTTTGAAATCTTCATTTCATTGATGCAAGAATTGTTTATTTCATAATAAAAAAATAGTAATCCCGTGCAATGCCTACATGGAGAATAATCGAGTAATTAATTTTGTGTAATTCAGCGAATGACGCAATTAATGTCACCGCTCGACACGTAACCGCGCGCGGGGTCGTGCGTGGAGCACGACGTGCGTCGCCTGGCCGTCGTCGTGCGTGGCCTGGCGTAGTTTGTGGGCAACGGTGACAGGGCGATATTGTTGCTCGCCATAATAATATGGTGCGCGGCGCGGTGTGGCTGGTGGAGCGGCCAGTTTAAAGTTCCATCGACGATCATAATTGTTAGAGAGTACCAGTGACACGTTAATTATAGAGTAATGTAACTTCACGCCCGTAATCCTCGAGAATGTAGGCAGAGGAATGCAGAGCACTCCCACGTTTTCACCGGTGACAGTGGCGTCGCACTATGGAATAGGCGGTGAGCCTATTGCCATGCATCGGGCACATGTCCAGACTGCGGACTACTACTAGAAATTCTACATTAGAAAATTTTGTAATGTTCGACCCGGGAATCGAACCCGGAACCTTCCGGTCGGCAGTCGCACTTGCAACCAACATGACCAACGATGTATCATAGAGTAAAAATATTGTAACCGACTATGTAATAATAAAAGAATCTTGTAATAATTATAAACGTCTAAGAATCAATAATTGTTAGATAATAAACAAATATTTTGAAGTTTCACACTTCATCTATATGATCTCCCTTGTTTTTAAAATAGTTTGTTAAGCAATGCTCGCTTTGCTGAAACTTATCTTCATGATGAAATTAAGGTTAATTGTTAATAACACATTTTACACTGAAACATACAAATCGATTAAATAACAAATTGCACAGCTGAAATTAACTTTGAAAATTGCACAATAACAAAGTTATCCAGCGGAATGATAAATCGTGAAGTTGAAAATTGCTCTGGAATTGCATAACGACAAACTGATCCAGGTTGAGGTGAGCGTGCAACGAGAGATCTAACCGTCGAGGGGGAGTGCGCTCTGCGGCCGATTGCCGAGCGGCCCGCGTGAGCTCGGGTCGCGTGATGTGTACGTTTGTTTGTGCAGACGTCTTCCGTTTAATTTCGTCCCTGTAGACATTGCATTTTGTAAATGTGCATTGTGTAAATGCAGTTGCAATTTGTGTCGCGCGGTAGTTGTGTTTACATTTACACGATGTCAACTGCGAGCGTGCTTTTACGTTCCGCGATCAAATACGGACGGACGGACGTTCTAAATTCAAATATTTAACGTTCCAAATTCAAATATTTAACCGCCAAATCGCATTACGCTGCCGCAGTATTGTGGCGTTGTTTATGGATCTTTTGTCTTTCGGTGTATTTAGTTATTGAGCTTTTATGGTTATTAGCAGAGGGGAGACTTAATGCACCATGTATAGCACTTTCTTCTAGACAATCCAGGTGATGTTGAAAATGATGGAGGGGAAGGGAGATTTATTGTTTTTATTCATTTATATAATGAATGAAGAGAAGTACATTGGCATTTGGTGTACCCTGCCTACCCTGTCAAGGACCTGGTGTAACAACTGGTGCTATTGATTAGGATGTGAAGATGAATTTGATCCCTTAATAATCTTTAATCCTTAAGTGATCGTTTCAGTTTTAAAATGGTGATATAATAAAAAAAAAAATTTTCCACAGTATGCAATGACAACCTGACACACAGCCGAAAAGGCAGAACGGTCATGACGGAGGACGAGAGGTACGAAGCGGTCAGACACTGCCGGTACGTCGACGAGGTGCGTATACGTGTTGTATGTTAAATAGTATTTGTAATAACGACGAACGGTGTATGGCAATATGCTCATCAAATATTCCATAGTGGGACGTACCTAAACGTAAATGGTTAATCGTGCGAGTTTATAACACTCCTCTGCTTGCCTCTTCGGAGATTACAGGCGCAATGTTACAATTACGTGATGTTATAACCTCATCCGCGTCATCAGATAATAAATACACACTTTGTAGATATAACGAATACATCAGTCAGCAACCAATGAATCACCTTATTTGTCGACATATAATTTTTTAGCGTTTGTACTGTAAGCAACTCGCACTATCACAAGTATACTTCACGGTGTTTTCATACGAGACAAGAGCGAATAGGTGCTTTCCAGACGAGCGTGCTGCTTCATGCCGCTCACCGTCTGGAGAGACTTTACAAACACTAGTCTGTTAACAACAAAACAAATCATGTCAAGAACTATTTAGATCTCAATAGCATTCCACGTGACGTTCGTTATTGTTATTATTTTTACATCAGCACGCCAGGTGTCTTACAGGGTGCGTAGAGGGTACAAACTGTCGCATAAATATCTCGTGTCCATACACTCTCCACTGCGCTCCCACATTGAGGGTACTCTTCATTGCTTCACCACCAGAGCCTCTCTCGCTCCTACTGCGACCCACGGGTGTCCGCCCACGCGAGCACGCGTTAAGACCACGGTCTGCCGCGCTGGCCAAGGGAGTGTTAAGAACTACACTATAAACACGTTCCTACGAGTGACGTTCAACCCTGCGAGACACTTGGCGCTACAGTTTATGAATATTAAGAGAAAGAGATTCAGCGTCAAGGTGTAATGATCAAATAACATTACGGTTGTATTGACTTGAACCGGCGTACTTTTAACCTGTAAAGTTACGTGTAAATGAGTTTCTATATCCTTTGGTTATAATGATAGTAATATTTAAACTTAATTCTTGCCACGGACACTATATATGGTGATGATGTAGCGTTCATACGTCCGTGCATGGAATTTTTCTGCTTCCACCTGAAACAGTAGTAGTGCCGGAAACGAGGTGACACACTTGGAGAAGGAGATCGCGCCGTAATCGGATCACACGCGCTTATAACTCGCGCGGATTGACTAGGCGCCTCGCCACGGTGACGTCATAGCACGTGGTAGGGGCTGCGCAAGGAGCGTCGGTTTAATTTTATTGTGTACATGATTAGTTTTATCCTCATTACAATCGGCATCCTCCGACGCTAGCGTCCATAATCCACAAGTTAGGTCGTTTGGTTGAGAAATGTAATCTTACCACTGCTCGACACAGTTTGTGTCTTGTTTATTGTTCGTTTACTACCATAGGTAAGTACTTGTCCGCTAGGTAGCGCTAGGTGGCGCAAGGGGTGGTTCTCGCAGATGCCGAGTCGATTTCCGCTATGTGACACGCGCTCGGCTTCGGCCGCCGGCGGCGCGCGAGCATGTCGCACGACGCGTGCGCACTCGCCTGACGCGTGCGTGATGGATGGCGCTCTGTTTGCACGCGACTACACCAGATAAAGTGCATTTTGAGTCGATAAAATTGAAAACATTGTCCACGCACCCCGTCTACGGACCTGGCGTGATGATGTATTAATTAGAGTCAATTTGTTGATTGCTTTTTATCAACATAGTATTGTGTTGTTGATTTATCTGCGGATTATACATTGATTCGAATGAGTCAGACTGACGACAACGATAATGATATAAAAATAGGTAAACACCCTGTATGCTAATTAATGATTACTGTCACAATATACTAATCCACTTATCGGTCGCGTAACGTACTAAGAGCTACGCTGGCGGGAAGCTAACGAGCGACATTGTCGCACCGCCCGCTCAGGTGGTGAGGGACGCGCCGTGGGAGTACGACGAGGAGTTCCTGGAGGAGCACAAGATCGACTTCGTGGCGCACGACGACATCCCGTACACGACCGAGGACTGCGAGGACACGTACGCGATGATCAAGGCCAAGGACATGTTCGTCGCCACCGAGCGCACCGAGGGTGAGTCGTCCCAGTTGTCCCAGTCGCCCGTCGCCACCGAGCGTGCGGGGGCCCCCTCAAGCCAGGGTCTGTCGTGCTCGAGCGAGAAGGGGCGAGCGTGGTCTCCGACAGCACTGTTTCACCAGGCTGTCTCTTAGCTCACCGTGGTATAGTTATAGAACTAATTTGTAAGCAGAGGACAGTAGGCTGATATCAACACACGCGTTGGCTGTCACGAGTGCTTATTATCGGACTGTAGCCATACTGCAACATGGCTAGCTTTAATTCATTTTGTGGTTTAAGAGTGCGTGGGAGTTTTTTTCTCCGGCTTTTTTCTCCCGGTCCACTGTAGCCCGAAGGGCGCACAAAGCCGAAGTACAATGACTAAAACATGACCTTCATTGAGTGTATGTACATATGTTATGATGAATAAAAGAATTTGTATTTGAATTTTGAACATTCGCTTTGTACATAATATCTTTGTAATCTTATTGAATGAACTCTTCCCGACTTCCCGAGGAACGCTAACCCCGTGTGTGTCCCGGCAGGCGTGTCCACGTCGGACATCGTGGCGCGCATCGTGCGCGACTACGACATGTACGTGCGCCGCAACCTGGCGCGCGGCTACTCCGCCAAGGAGCTCAACGTGTCCTTCCTCAGCGAGAAGAAGTTCCGACTGCAGAACAAGATGGACGAGCTCAAGGACAAGGGCAAGAAGGTGAGGTCTCGCACTGTCGCATTCTGTGGTCGTTGTCCCGAGTGCCCCCGCCGTGGGACCCTCGCCGCGTGGTGCCCATGTGCAGCCCGCGCACATCGGCGTTGTGCACTGAGCGCGTGTTACTAAAACACCACCGTAATAATATGACCGAAGCTCTTGGAAACGGGCGGTACATTGTGAAAACTTGCGCCTTATCACCGTGCTACTGTTACTGCGCGCCAAAAGTGTATTCATATCATACAGATACGACCTGTAATGCGATTATATAATATGTTCGTTACTATAAATATTTTAGTCGTGATGATAAAAAAATGGCGGAAGCGTTCACTTATCGATGATAAAAATAAGCGTGTCTCGTCTGTGTTAATATACCAGCACGCCGGCCGCGAGCGGGGAGCGCCGAGGGACGTTTTAGTTTCGTTTTTTCGAACTTACTGGCTTGGAAATACAACATTCATAAAAAATATTATATAGCCACATAATAATTACGTTAACTATTTTTTTTATTTATTTTTGTGTTTTTTTTTGTATCTTTGTATTATAAATATTCGCTATACATATACATATTGGTGGCGAGTGGTGGTCGGACCAGCCGCTCCGCTAGTACCACTGATCCGACACCCCACACCGTTGTCATATTTCTATTTATTAGCCACTACTCACGTTAATGCTGACGTTACGGCATGCCTGTATGGTATGCCCAAGGATGCACTGGCAGAGGGATGCAGAACACTCCCACCATTCACCGGTTACGTTTACGTTCCACTATGGAATAGGTGGTGAGCCTGTTACCATGCATCGGGCACATATAGATTAGATATGCCAATAAGTCATTTTTGGATTCTCCTAATATTATTTAAATGTAACATTTTATACCGCGCAAAAAGTGTCCCAATTTAGAAAGACTCGAGACTCAAAGTTGTATTGTAACGAGCACATAGCCGAGGCCATTTTCCGTCCGTCCAGGGCGCTAATGCAAGCAGGCCATTAGCGCTCGCGTACAAGGCCGCGCGCGAGCTGTGCTGCCTGCCGCGGCAAGCGCCGCCTGCCATTTATGATTCATTCATGATGTTACGATCATGTAAGATGGACTAAATTATTATTGACGGTTATATCAAAGTGTTTTCTGGTAGAATTACGAATAATTTTTTTTTTGGTAGAATTGCGAATATTCGTTGTTCGTTTTCATTGCGAGAGAGACTGTCGATCGGGACGTCCTGGTTTCAAATCACGGGTCAGGCAATGTTGGAATTTTAAATATATGCCAGAGAGTGTGGATTAAGAAGTCTCCGAAGTATACAAGTAGAGGTATATAACTATAAAGAGAACGGTTCATGTATGACGAATACATATACTCGTTAAGGATAGAAATATTTGGCACGCGGTACATTCCACCTACCATTTATGGAATCTGGTGTGATAATGATGGTCTAATAATAATCATGTAAAATAATTTTGCAGGTGATGACGAACATAGGCGAGAAGCGGGTGGACATCCTGTCCAAGTGGGAGGAGAAGTCGCGCGAGCTGATCGACGCGTTCCTGCTGCTGTTCGGGCCCGACGGCCGCCTGTCCAGCATCTGGGCCGAGTCCAAGGGGCGGCTCATGCAGGCGCTGAGCCAGCCGCCGTCGCCGCGCGCGTCGCCGCCGCCCGCCGAGAACGGCCACCACGACGACGCGCCCGCCGCGCTCAGGTGGCCGCGCCGCCCTTGGCCTTTTATACGTGGATATCCTAATAATTTCCAGTAGAGGCTCGTAGTCTGCAGATGTGCCTATTGTGTGGCAATAGCCTCACAAGCTGTCCCGTAGTGGGACGTAATTGTGACAGGGGAAATGTGGGCGTGCACTACTCTCCTCTGTTTATCTCTTCGGGGATTACAGGTGTGATGTTACGCTCTTTTATCTTTTTCGCGAGTACTTACTTTTTGAATAGATTGGTTGTGCATATTTACATAACCAAATTCGTCTTGTCAATGAGGATATAATGATTATGATAGAAATAAAGTTAACGCTGGATAATGACCGTGACCGCGAGTAACGTTGCGGATGTCCCCCCAGGGGCTCGTCGTCCCCGCCGCCGGCCAAGGCGCGGCGCTACGCGCGCTGGCAGCCGCTCGAAGGTAACTGGTAACTACAGCACTAGGCCCCCCTCCCCGCCCCCACGGCCCGTACTCGTTCCGAGCACGTCTCACGCATCGCGCGAGTGCTCTCTTAATTTTCTCGATGAAATCAGTAATAATAATATCGATACGTTCCGCACTCCTACACCTACTCTGCAGCATAAAAATAACACCTGACTGGTCGGTACATAGAATGCAACACATAAAGGGCTTCTAGTTTATCCCTGGCCGGAGTTGACGTAACGAGGCCTCGAGACGGGACTGCAATGATGGAGTACCAAACTGATGGCTGACCGCCGGCGTAACATATTGCACCATGCTGAGAGCACTGTTTAAACATTGTTACTGTAGTTGTCCGTCTATCTTTCCGAGGTCCGCTGAAGCTGGTAGCGTTTTTGTCAACGCTACCAGGCACGCCTGTAAACCCCTTTTTGTGTGGCACGTCATTTGATGTAGAATCTCCGCTTGCGCGCAGACGCGGCGGGCGGGCGCCAGCTCACGGACGACGGCTCGGACAGCGACGACGACTTCCAGGACACCAGCGCGTGCCTCTAGGCGCCGGCCGCCGCCCGTGTCGGTCGTCCGGGCACGTCGACGCGGCGCCCTCGGAGCCGGCCTGTGGTCGAGTTAAATTATTACAGAGTGTGTTACAGCCTACAGTGATCAATGTACGCTGGCAGAGTACAACTGAGTGAATGTATTTAATTGTATTAGTTAATCATATATTATTATTATTATTTATATTTTTATGTAAATTTTCCTCGTGGCGGCCGGCCGCCGGTCGCGCGGCGCTCGTGACGCCGCGACGCAGTTGCATTGCACTAGGTGCGAGAGTTTATCACAGATATTATTTGTATAGTACTTTTTGACAGTAAATAAAGAGGTGCTTATTACAAAACTGTTATATATCTTTTGACTACCCTTCTTCTTAAGTCGGTAGCCGAGCGCGCCGTCAGCCTTGCGGTGAGAGGCTTGGTGGACATGTGCAGGGAGCGCCGCACGAGCGTGCTCGGCTCCTCTTATGCACTCGATTAACCACCAAATTCATATACTCCTATTTGACTTCATAAAATGTCATTTGAGCTTTGAAATGAGAAAATTTTGTACATCGTGGTAAGTAAACTTACTGTGGACTTTGGCGAGACTTCATAATATTAGTGTTTTTTTTAAACTGGCATAACATTATGACTGTACATGGTCAAACTATGTATTGTGGTATAGAATCTATACTAATATGCTTTCCCATAGTCATTGTAAAATTAAGAATTATTATAAATAAAACAAAATACAAAGTGATTAAAACTCTTGTTCCTTTATTACTTCACTTATAATAATAAATATTACAATGGAAGTGTCTGTTTATAGTATGTTCTCTGATAATACACTTAATTCCACATTTTATTTCTTATGAAGTAATCAAAGCAATTGTTGGTCAAGGCTTAGTTAATATTATTGCAACCATTTTTAACAAGACAAGAAAGATAAGGGCTTGAATAAAAAAAATATTAAAATTGTACTACAGTATATAAAAGTACAAAATAAAAAATATGGTACTGTTTTTTGATTTAATGAAATATAAAATTTAAAATTGAATAAATGCTATTAAAAATGCAGCTATATAAAATTATCAGATTAAGTAGTTATGGTAAATTAGATATTGTAATTTAAAAAAAATAACATTCGCTACCACTTTTACTGCTATATGTACTGCTATGATGCGGTGAAAAGGACTAGCGGGTTGAACAAACATTAAATTAAAAAAGTTTTTCAATGTATTTTGTATTAAAAAAGTGCCCTACTATGTATTGTTTAAAAATAGTGCCATTTTATTACCAAGTGGCAATACTGATTCATTGTAACGTTAGGCAATAAAGCATAACTAATGAATAATCTGAAATAATTTCATATCTGTACCGGTGTTATAATTGTTCCTATATCCATATCCAGAATTTCATATCCATAACATCCCTGGTCTAAACATCAATGAAGCCCACTTAAACCATTTGAAATCTGCCGATGACCTGGTGCTTCTGGAAGTGTACTCAGCAGAAATTGGAAAACCCTATGTATAGCCTGGCAAATAAAAGCAGAGAAGTTGGTCTGGAAATGAATGCCATCAAAACTTTGCTTTCGACAAATATTAGTGAAGTGAACACTGGTGAATGGTAATAAAACTGAATATGTTAAAAATCACGTATATCTAGAGTAGACAATATTCCCCTTGGACCTAATGTCAATATAAATAAATAAATGAACAGATCAAGGATTGAGGTAGTGAGGTGAGGTACTGGTTGTCAAAGAAAGTGAAGTAAATGCTAGAAATTAGACAACAATATAAAAATAAACATTCAATGATTGCATTCAACACATCTCTAGGAAAGGGAAAGACTAGCAAAATGTCAAGGGCTATGGAAAGGTGCATATTGGGGATAAAAATCTAATATGGAATAAAGGACATAGTTATTCAAACAAAAACCAAACAAATATTTTTGCCTGGATAGACATCAGAATGGTAACAGTCTGGAAATATGTTATATTATTTCACTGTTTTAAATCTTTACTTTTTTTTAAAGTTAACATAACACCTGTAAATCCCAAAGGACTAGGCAAATGAGAATAATGCACTCTTATATTTCACCACTTATATTTATACCCCACTTTGGAATTATTGGTGAGCATATTGACATATCCTGACTCCAAGCTGCTAATAGGAAATCTAAATTAGAAAGATTTTAAATGCATAACCCGAGATTTGAACCCAGGATCGCCTGATCAGCAGTGTCCCTTCCAGCCAAAAACCAACAAAGCAGTAACAGTGTAATGGTAATTATTTAGTTAATGTTCATAGCCATGTCTATTCACCTCATTCAACATTACTCTTAAGTTTGATTTTAAATTAACGATATACAGCTAGAGAAAATACCATTCTACGGCTAGAGAAAATTATTGAAATTAACATATATAAAACTTACGATATCTACAAAACTGTATAAAAATGTTAGGGCTACTATTGCGCCACTATGTGCTTAACTGCTTCCGTTACTATAAAATGTTCAATACAAACGTAAAAGGTATCAAGTGAATGGCCTGATTGACAGAGCCTCTATTAAACATCACAATCACAATTCATCCTTGTCAACATTCATAGTTTCTCCCATAGTATTGGTTTCAACTTCTTCAAACAGACAAGAGTCATCAGCACCTTTCAAAGCATGTCTGCTGCACAAATGGAATTTAAGAGGCACTTCTTCTTGAAAGTTCCAGTACCAGTCCTCAATAGTCTCCTCGTTTTCTTCTAAGAGACTTTCACACTGGGTCTTCATATAAGTAATTTCTGCTGAGGGTTTATCCCACAGTTCGTATGGAATGCCAAGATCTACTTTTACACCTTTGTCCACCAGTCCATGCAGTGTTTTAAATGTCTGGCTCATACCTTTGGAGAATCTAGTGCTGTCTTCTCTTTCTTTGTGTATATTATATTCTAAAATCTTATTACACACTCCGTCCAATGATTCTATCAATCTGAGTTCAGACTTTTTGTACTTAGTTTTCTTCTTCGGTTGCACGTCGTCTAGGGAATATCCGATTTCGATAACGTCGTTTACTTTACCGGTTTCCTCTAATCTACTTTGCAATTCCGTTGCAAGAACTTTACAAACTTCACAAGGATTTGCGTACTTCACGCCGACGTCTTCTTCGCTTTTAACCTCGACATCATTGCTGCTAGCTTTAATATTGATTGTTAACAATGACAAGATTAACACTAAATCATAGATTGTCGCCATTTTTGTGACTAAATAACTAACAAAAACGCACAAGCTGCACAAATGAAAATACCGGTGAATCTGCCTACATAGCACTATACTTGAACTTATATTTATGTCACTGGAACACACTGACTTCTGATTCTGACATTTGTTTTGCTTACAATAGAAGTTTCAGTAAAGATACTAGCGCCGCCCTGGCGTCATGCTACGAAATTTTAAAATGACCTGTATTACCAGACCTCTCATAAAATTTGCACAAAAAGACTGGATAGTTGCTTGGTGAGTGACAATAGACCCATCCATTATTCCTTATTCCACAGTGATCCGGCAACACGGGTAAAACGTAAGAGTGTACGTCTTTTTTATCTACCCGTTTGGGTATTACAGGCGTGATGTTACGTTTGCACAAAGATCAATTGAAATTCAGTTTATATGATAAAATAACATTGAGTTCACATCTTGAGTACTGGAGAAATAATACTATATTATAAATGTAACTATACTGCAGTGTATTGTGTTGTCATTTCCCTCTACATTACTATGACTGGACTAATAAATACAAAATACATGGAAATATTTGTAAATATCTTTAATTAGCTATTCAAAATGTTACAAAAATATCTATGATTTGCCTTCTATCTTGGTACCATTTTACATCAATAGTTTATTTAACATTCTTGTATATGCCATTCATACTGTTGTTGCAACCAGTGCACCCAATCTGCAGCTGTGTCTCTTTGCATAGTTACTTCATGAAATACATCACTTATTGATGTTGTAGTGAAACATAATTTTTCAAACATCTTTATACTGGCAACATTAGACAGCAAGATTTTGGCTTCGTAACTATGTACATTGAGGTATTTGATACCATACAGCATCATTAAAATTACTGCTTCCCACCCAAGCCTCTTGCCCCGAGCTGATTCCTCTGCTATCATTATTTCTATTTCACCCACTGCATCATCTTTGTTTACTATAAATATATTTGTATCTCCAATCATTGATCCTGAAATGTAATAAAACAAGTGATACTTTAATAAAAAAATATATTTGTGTGATGATGTGTGATGTATGTACCTACTTTTGAAAAAAATATAAAATTGCAAATCAAAAATTCAAAACCTTGCATAATGCATCACAACACTTAATTTATTTTTCAAGAGATTTTTTAAGGCTGTATAGCTGTGCTGTTTGATGGAATATTCATTAATATATAAACAATTTACTTTTTAACATTGATATAAATCATTTCATTGTAAAAACTTGTTCATTTACCTAACAGGTGTAATATGGGTGTACTAGATTCCTTTGCCAACTTCTCACAGTATAGGTGTCATTATACATTGTTTATTTATACTATAGGAATGTGTTAAGAATTTAGTTATAATTTAAGATCTTACCAACTTCATCATTGCTTAAGTTATATTCAGCCTTGTCCAAGACTATAAAGGTGCACTCTGAAATAAAATATTGCACTTCTTTAAAAGTCTAAAATGAAAATTATTTCTGATTGCAATTTCAAATAAATGGATTGGATTATTTCATTAAGTGTCTACACATATGGTCTGCACTAGAACTGCACTTCAGCTGCTAAATGGCAGTTAGAATGCAGATATTATGTGGGTGGCTTAAAACACAGCCACATATGTACTCATTGTTGTCATGGTCACTGTAGCTTCGGTTCTAACACAGATTCTTTACTTATTATTAATACACTACATCCAAACACTGCAGTATACAAAATTAGTTTCCACATAAAATATTTTATGCCTTGTTTAAACAATATTTGAATTTTTATTACTGTCATCATCCTGGCTCCATTTCAGTTGCATATCATACTCTTCTTCTAATGTCAAGGGTTGAGAACCTGTCAGTTTTAGAAGCTCCTCAGATTTCATCCATTTGTGATACCTAAAAAAATGATCATACAAATGATTCTAAACTTGTATCATTTAACATCATATATTTTGTGTAAAGCTGATTTATTTTATCACATATATAAACACTATAACAATAGGCTGTCAATGTACTGACATAAATTATGATTGTAGTATACTATTTATATCTATTATAACAGGTTATCCCTGATGTGATAGAGCTACCGTATATTTTCTTAATTATATATTTTCAGTATCATAATATCCTTATACATTATAAACACAACTTACTTTGGAACGTGATATTCCCTATAGGGAACTAAGATAACGTTTTGGCCAATGATCTTCGTGTTTTGGTTGATTTTCATGATTCTTTATTTTATTTGTAATTTATAACATATTTTATCATTGGATATACCATGAAAAATAGTATCTTTTCAAGTAATAAAAGTGTATTTACACAATGTTTCTATGCAAAAATTTGATCTTCAAAGTATTGAACGTTTCCAAATCTTCGGTAAACAACCATAGTTATTTTTGTGTTTATGTACGACAATAAGACTATTTTCTATTTTTGGTTTAACATTTTGAACACCACTTTACTGACAGCAATTTAGGGTTGTCAGTATGGGATATTGTATTGTGACAAGACATAGACGTTTGGAAATGGGTTGCTGTAGTTTAAGGGCTTAAATTTAAAT
>DWEI01001045.1:0-18053 GCA_018245875.1 Mysoria ambigua | reverse complement strand
CAGTACTCATACGAATCCAATGTTAATTAATAAAATAATATTAATAATTGATAAATGAGAAATAATCGATATATTAACTAATTTAATGAGTATTGGAATGAAAATCACAACTACCCGCAACTTCGCTTCGAAACATACACTATAAGGCTTACTGCACACGTGACACTCTACACTCGGTTACCGGACAGAACAAAAGTCGATTCCGTTCAGTCGCGGTCGCGTGTTCGATTTTTAAAACGGCCAACGTCAACGTCACCGCGCGGGCGAGACGTGAGCGGTCACCCAACGTGCAGCACGCGTGAAGGAAGCCCCACAGAACAGACTCACACCGGCGTCCACGCTGATTGTTATCGAGACGCTTTAACTAAGAGTAACACAGTGGCAGTCACACTTGGCATTTTTTCTCGACGTACTTTTTTAAATATTGAATAATAACACAGGAAAACGGATATGCAACTAATTAGCTAATTCGCGAGAAATCATATTATATAAAAATAAAAAATCATAATATATAAAAATATAATAATAATGTATATAAAAATATAGTCGAATCGGAACATATAAGAAGATCATAAAAATATGTATGCTTAATTAAAATATTATTTGAAATCATTTCTACACTCAAATCAAGCGGGCCTACTTACAAATTACCCACAAAAATCAACAACGAATTTGAAACAAAAAGGATAACGCATCCAAGCTCTTAGAATGATAAAACACCAAGCAAACATTCAATTAAAAGCAGTAACGAAAAAAGCATATCAACTTCAAACTTCTAAAGTCGATTTGGACATTATTATTATTACCGAATGTCATGACTTCCGCTATAATAATTATATTGCTCATGTGCATAGTGTTCTGCACAAACTCCATCCCCACACAGCACTGATATTTCATTTCAACACATCTACGCTTCCGTCATCGATTCCCCAATCCGATCACTCGTATTTCTTCACAACACTCATGGATTAAAAATAATACCAAAGAAATAATATAACGATACATGCTAGACTCGTGCAAGACAATACACGCGCGATAATAAACCTTATTGTATTTTATGAAAGACTAGATCTTATTGGCGCTGTAAAGTGTACAACCCGCAGAAATCGACATGGCAGTTTAGAAGAAAACGCTTAATATGCTTCCCACGCGTTAGTACCTCGGTATTGCGTCATCAGAGCGGGTCCACTTAACTTCTGCCAGTTGTACATCCCAACGAGATAGGGAGACAGCTAAATAATTAACACACGAACATAAATGCTTCGAGTAACAATAAAGTTGTTAGTTATGTATTTGGAAACTTGTTCAACATATTATGTATTTATACAAATGATATTGCTTATTACACCCTACATTACGTTAGAAATATGCGAATATATTACCTAGTTCATAACCTATTATTATTACAATAATAATTGTCATTACTTACTATAAAATATCGTGATGACGTGACTTACACTATTTCTGTCAAAAATACACTCGGTGCGTCTATATATGCTATATAAATTTATTGAACCACCATTATTATTATTGTTACGGGGAGTACCACAATTCTAGGATGCAATCGTACGATCAAGAACCAACTAGGACACACGTACGCGAACAGCGCTTGTCAAGAGCGTCTCGTGCAACGCAAACCGCTCCGCGCAGACCGGTTCACACCGGACCGATCCAGATTATGTTGGATCGTACGAAACAAGACAGCGCTATTTTTCACTTGATCGAAATCAGTCGTGGTTAAGTTTCAAATCTAATTCCTAATTCCGTTTGACTCCAGTGTGACAAACGAAACATTACCTAAGTATGGAAATTAACTTTTTTAAAATACCGAATACGTATATATACGAGGTGTTTTGGAAATTTGTTTCGACTTGTCACTATTTATAACGAGCAGAAGTCTGCACTTGCGTTCAGACGCAAGGATAAACATTAATTACATACGAACTCAATAACTTTAAATTTGTTGCTTGCAATTAATAAAAAAAACTTTATTTGATGCTTTTATTGACCAAGCGTGTACCAATCTTGAACAAAGCGTGAACAATTTAATTCTACTATCTTTCAAGTATGAAAGTATATTTTAACTGAAATAGCCTCTATGTTCGAAACACATATTTGCACATAAACAGTATTTTACGTAAACGTGTTTACGAATTCTATTTATATTTATACGATGCATATAATTTTAGTATGACTATTCCACTAAATTAATTGATAAAATAATATGCACCGAATCATAATAAGACACTGATATATAAAATCGATCCAAAACCAGTACATGCGACTGCAGCGATCCTAACCATTAATTAGGTTATCTTATTAATATAGTCTACGTTTGAGGTGGTAAAAGAGGCTGTGCTAAGATTTTTATTACGGTGATTTTTGTCAATATAATGAACTTTGCTAACGCCGCGGACTGTAGGGAAACAGCAGTTGAAAGAATAATTAGACGAATATTAAACAGAAAGATCAAATAAATAGATACATGAATATTTTAATGAGCCGAGTTTCATAGCCACCCTCTAGCAGGTGGTCGGACGACTTGGAAAGGACGTCGGGATACAAGTGGATGCGGAAAGTGTAGGACCGGCAAGCAAGGCGCATATTAGGAGAGACCTCAGTCCAACGGTGGACGTGCGTGGGCTGATTGCACTTCATCGAGAGATTCTTTTTTCAACTGACAGTCACAATATTTAGAAAGATCTTATTCGATTCGATCTTGAGGTCGAATTAAAGCAACTCACGAGCTAACAGTGAACACATACATGCGTACCAACAAACATGGGCACTATGCATCGTGGAGCAATTATTGTGCGTGTTTTCTATTCCACATCGTGGACGAATTCTAAATTCATTTTCAATGCCACTAAACGTACTTAACCACCGACAAAAACACGTCCAGGCTTTGTAAGACTAGGAATTGTTCTAGACACCAGTGAATAGGCACTTTTCAGGCGAGAGGGCTTGCTTGTAGAGTCCTAAGTGAACTCGTGCACGTGTGGCCTAGGCCTGGTCGTACACCGGCTGACGGGGTGTTACATTTCTGTGCGTACGAGTATGAACTAGTGTGTACCGAGCCTAATAGCACGTGATCATTTTATCTCCATAAAACCACACTTAAAAATTCCTCGTCCATTTGTAAGATCGTCAACATGTTTTAACGCTTTTGTATTCTAAACAGATCCTTTACATAGTGAAGCTAACAGTAACAGCATGTGCGTGTTGTGTGGTGCAGCGCCGAGCGGGCCTCTGCCGCTGCGACGGCCTCCCTGCGCCCGCGCGCCGCCTCGCGGGGACGCGTGCGAAACGCGAACAGCAGTGACGTCACCTAACGAGAACGTACCTCACTCGGTCCCAAGACACGTCGTCGTAAAAGCACTGCCCCTGGTGTCGACGGCAGAACACTGTGTTTGTTATCGCAGGCGGAGACGGCAAGTACCAGAGCGCGCTCGCATCGCCGCGCCGCGTCGCCGCGCACGCGTCGCGCTCCGTCTCCCGTCGCTGACGTCAACTACCGACAGTACTGTCATAGTGCAGCGGGCCAGCCGCCGGCGCGGACGGACGGACTCGTTTGCAAATCTGCTTATACCTTAACTGGTGTTTAGTCATCATGGTTATCGTGATCCTCCTGGTCATCGAGCCCTATAAACGCCCCCGCAGTGCCGCTAGACTATAAACGCACCGCGTGTCAAATTGTATCGTTATGCTTTCATAGTAACTGTCGATTTCGTTTAACAATTTTTTGACTTTGATACATTGTTTCAGGTAAATTTTTGATTGTTATTGCATTTTAAACCTTAACTATATGATAGTCGGAAGCTACACAACGAGCGATCCATAACACTACTCACCTACGCCAGTGTCGATTTATAAAAGGAAAAATCTTGTGTCAGTTCGACGTTGAATCTTAACACTCTGTAAATAAGAGCCACTACTATCTAGAATTCTACCACATCATACTGAACCGTATTGCTCTTATAATAAGCTACAATTTTACACGCCATATACTATAATACATTAATATCATAAAGTCATCTCACTTATCGGTTTCAAATTGTCATTTTGTACACAATCGATGAGGGAAAATCAAATTAAACTTTACTTTAAAGTAAGTATACTTTAGCGAAATCTTCGCTTTGTTCTTATGGAGTTCAGTCACTGTTCAATTTTTTTTGTTTTACAAACTTTACACGGTCAAAGCTAGCCAAGCTAAGCTGCCACCAATGTCCAAATAGGACCATAGAACCAAATCAACCTAATGAAACATCATCGTGGGTTATATTGAATCAATGGCTTAACCCACCTGTACTATACTTAGGGGATGATAAAATGAACATTGGATACTAGATACTACAGTAGAGTAGAAGTATATAGTGGGGCCAAATTGAATTATTATTATTTTCCTTTTAAATTGTGTCCCTTTGTATAGTGTAATTGTAATAAATTAAATTTTTGATGAATTTAACATGATAATATAAAATACTTTTCGTTAAAAGTAGCAGACGTTGCCATTTCAAATTCTGATTATTTTAAAATAACATTCGTTCGTACAATTTTAGTTTCAATGCATGACATGGCTCCTACGCGACCACTGGGCATCAATTTTTTTTGCAATGCAATAGTTATGTGATACTTTTACATATAAACATATAATGAACGTGTAATTTGTTACATTCTTATGTATCAAATCCGATTCATCGATTCAGATTCATCGACTCTCATGCTGAAAGGCCAGTGTTAATTTGTAACATAAAACGTAGGAAGTGGGACGTCGACGAAGGACGAAGAGTGCGCGCTAGGTGATGAGGCGCGGCGCGTGCAGGCCGGCCAGGCGGCGCGCCAGCGGCGGGCGGTGGCGCGGCTCGCGCTCGGCGCGCGGCGCCCAGTCGTGCAGGCGCGCCGCGCCCGCCAGCCGGTGCGTGAGCCGGTGCGCGATGGAGAAGCCGCCGCTGCCCTCCAGCTGCGTCAGCACGATGATCACCTGCCTGCAGCCGCCGCCGCCGCGTTATGCGAACACACACTCATGTTAGCACACATACGAACCACGCATGGCATCCAAGCATACGTAAATCGAAATAAACAAAATCACATGTGACATTACATGAATAAACATTTCAACCGTAAGCGGAAAGTGCAGATTCCACGTATTTACACATACATGTTATACTCGAGTACGACCAACCTATGCAGCGGAGGCACGGAGTCGATGGTCTTGAGCTCGCCGCGCGTGGACACCACGTTGTAGCTCTCCTGGCAGTCGCACTTCACGTGGATCCATTTGTCCGTGTGCCGGTTCTCCACCATCACCACCAGACCGGCCCAACCCTGAAATCGATTAAATAAATCATCATTTTCTGAACAAATGGCTAATACGTTAGAAATACCTTATAAAATCACAGATACGCATAATTAAAATCTCATTAAATAAATTACATAAAAATGAAATACAAGATGTGGTGAAATAATTACATATCTCTAATTATCTAATACATCTAATTACATATAGTGTGATCGATCATCTGATAAGTCATGAAAACAAGTCTCTCGAACAAGTCGTCATAAGGTATTTGTTGGACAACCTTGGTGAGGTAGTAGGCCGTCATGCCCTGGCGGCCCTCGTGGCGCTGGCCGCGCGCCAGCGTGAGGCCGATGATGGCGTCGGCCAGCACGTGCGCGTGCAGCGCGGGCCGCTCCACGGCCAGCGGCTTGGACGAGTGCGCCGCCAGCACGTGGCGCGGCCAGCCCGCGCTGTCCGCCAGCTCCAGCCCCGTGTGCCAGTGGTTAAACGCCAGGCACACCACCAGGTAGAAGCCCTTCTCCAGCATCTTGTGGCACCCGACGAAGCCGCGCACCTGAACGTCAATATTTGCCGCCGAGGCACGGATTTTAGAGCCACTTTGAAAATATCTTTTGTCTCGTACAGGTGAAACATATTTTGAAGTTAAATGTAAAAAATGTGAGTGGGACGGTAATCAGACAGTCAAACCCGAGACACGTACAAATGTATTAGGTCGCGAGTAGCAGTGGCCTACCTGGCGCTTGCTGTGCGCCACCAGCTTGCCCACTTGCGCGCTGGGCCCCGACTTCGTCCTAAAAACGACAACGCACAGATCCAGTTGCGACCGTTGACTCTTTTCAGAATTCCTGGAAAAAAAACATAACTATACTAGATATGCAATCAAACAAGAACCTGAACAATGATATTATAAAGTGAGAAGAACAAATATTGCTTTTTTAAATTTTTCTTATAAATGTTGCCCTCTGCTCTGCTCTGCTCCGTTAAAGACCTATAAGACCGTAAAAGACATAGGGTGACGCTGCCATATATTAACTACCTCTATTATTGTATTACAAAACTGTGTCCGCCGACGGACGGCGGCGCGAGCGGACACGCCCCCGCGGCCGCGGTCGCGTCGCCGGGCCGGGCCGCCGACGGACACAAAACAAATATATTATACTGTGCGTTTGGAGTAACTTGGACTCGTCCGGGTCGCTGTACGTTAGCAATATTCAGTAAGCACCTCTGGCCCTCTTGGAACAAGGTGAAGTCCACCTCGGTGGGCTGGGTGGCCGTCAGCAGCAGGCACGTGAGGTGCCTGGTGGAGGACATGGGCGGCAGGATGCCCGCCAGCCGCACCTCGTGCCAGCCCACGCGCACCTTGCAGATGTCTATGCAGTCGAAGTACCTGCATATAGAGAATTTAAAGTTATATTATTTAATTTACTTTATTTCTTGAAAAGGTTACTGCTGTGTTCTCTGAAAGGAATCTCGTATAGGTCGATTTGTGTGAAATATGCTACCCAAGACCTCCCGGGAGTAAATCATCAGGCTTCCGAGACGGTTAATATGACTGAAGATAAAAAAACATGGCTGAGGCCGAAACACCGACCAGGCAGTTGGCTTGGCAGAGGTTTAGTGAAACCTGAACAAGGTATTAGAGAAGGAGATGCGGGAATATAACCTCGAGGTCCTTGACCCACATGAGAGATGCTGGCCACTTTAAGACAACATACGACATATTATTTTGTCAGCTCATCGTTCGAAGAGTAAGAATGGCGTAGGAATATTGCTGTCCCAAAAACTATCACAGTTGGCCACCGGCTACAATACTGTTAGTGACAGAATAATTACCATTCGCATTAAGCACGCGTGTCCCTCTAAACATCGTGCAGGTATACGCAGCCACTGCACAGTCGGCTCCGGAGGACAGTGACGATTTATGCGGGAATCTCCAAACCACTCTAGAGAACATCTCCAAATGCGAAATTTTAATACTACAGGGTGACTGGAACGCAACAGGAGGAGATACCAAACAGTATGGTTTGCAGTCCGTAACGGGAGGAGAGAAAATGTCTTAAGAGATGGTCAGATCAGATCTCCGAACAACTGGAGCGCCCCTCTGCACTAATCTGCAGACCGTAACATGTGGAAGCGAGCTGTTGATAAGGTCAAAAGTCACGATCCTCAGCAGTTAGGGAACGGCAAAGAAGAAGAAAATATGGTAAACCAGTAATAATATTTTTTTTTACTTACACCAATCGCCATTCATACTTCTCATTCGCAAACGAGATTGTAATATTAATTGTAATAAGATTGTAAACGATATAGCCGGTCGTACTTGAGCACGTCGTCGAAGCTGATCCAGAAGACGCCCTGGTCGCGCTCGGCGTCGCGCTCGGCGTCGCGCTCGGCGGCGCGCTCGGCGGCGCGCTCGGCGGCGCGCTCGGCGCCGCGGCCGGGCAGCGCGCGGCGCAGCGCGTCGCTCCAGCGCGGGCAGCCGTGCGCCCACGCGCCGCGCCACGTGTAGTGCCCCCACGGGTTGCGCAGGCGCAGCAGGCGCACGGGCGCCGCGCCGCCCACCTCCGCCACGTCCAGCACGGAGTACGCGTGCCGCGGCCGCAGCCCCAGCCGCTGGTACTCCTCCTCGTCCACCTGCGGCCGGGCGCACGCTCTTACGTAACGACCTTCATCGTTCGCCCGTCTCGGTCGACCGCTGGGCCCGCTTCTGCCTAAGCAGGATGTCGCCACTAATCCCCAAGTTGATGCTCATTAGCAACCAATACCTGGGTAAGCTGCACCATTCCAACTCAGCGGGTCGCCCGACCACCACCTTTCGTATGGCAGGTACATCACAAGATAAAGAGATTGCTCATGAGATGAAGAGTTTAATACTTTAAATAACAATTAATAATTTATTAGTGAAGTGTCAATGACAATTTTTTGTAACACTTTTTATGCTTAACTGTTCATATACACTCATATAATTTACTATAATTCACCTAAAACAGCAAATTTATGTACGATTTAAAAACTACCTTTAAAAAATGTTACCTTCATATTTCCGCCTCCACAGCTGGCCCCCATGAGGAAACACGCCTGCCGCGAGGACAGCAGTTGCGCCCACACCAGGTCTCGATCTAGTTGTTCTAGAGGTGCTCCGCCCCCGCTGCCGCCGCCAGCCCCTCCAGCTTGTAGGGATACCGACTCACAAGGGGCCCCAGTTAGAGTGCAAAGACCTAGAAAATAGATTAGAGAAATAGAATAAAAAAAAACTCCTACACCTATACTCATTCTCCTACCATTAATCTTTGTTTTCAATGAAATTTCAACCCATGACTTTGACTGCAGCAGTAAGGTACACCAACACCTGGAGAATATTCCAAATACATATTCTAACCTTCGATCGCGCGCCCGGAAACCAAGGCTTCGTAACATCCGTGCAGCTTAGCCACTGCCTTCTCTATAAGCGGCACCCATAACTGTTTCCTTTTCGCCTGCGGAGACACACATCATGGAGTTATCGTCGGAATGGAAAGGCAAATATTACATATAAAATGCTCAAAGCTAAATACGGTGTCGAGGAGTGGCACGAGGGCGCACCTGCGAGTAGACGAGGTGCCCCTTCTTGTTGCAGGGCAGCAGGTCGTCCACGGTGACGGTGAGCCAGCGGCCGTCCTTGCACAGGCGCAACTGGTAGGCGCCGCGCGGCGGCTCGGCGCGCACCAGCACGCCGCGCACCAGCGCCGAGCGCTCGGCCAGCACGGCCAGCGCCGACAGCAGCCAGCAGTTGCCCAGCACGCCTGCGCGCGCGGTGCCGTCAATCAACTATTTTTATAGCTCCTCTTATACAAGATCTCTCTCGCTCTCTTTCTCTCAATAACAGTAATTTATTTGTGTTAAATAATGTGGAATTATTACAAAATTAAATAACCAGTTTTAATCATTTATACGGGATCACTTTGTAAACATTGGACTCTTTTTGGGAAAAATCTATACAAAGACAATTACCACAGGAGAAAAATAGGAAACTCGGGAATATGCATAGGCAAGCATTGATACTATGGATGTATAATCTATGTAACCACAAGAAGGATGTAAATTTTAGAAGTTATGGCAAACCATTACTACATAATTTTCCAAATCAGATGGATAAGATAACGTTGAAGGATGACATAGTGAGTATGACGAGCACCCTGCGATATGTCGGACGGCCTGGGGTCGCGGAACACGACCCAGGGCAGGCGGTGGTCGGCGTCCACGTGGATCTGCTGCGGGCGCAGCCAGCGCGCGGCCGCGCCCGCCGCCGCGCCCGCCGCCGCGCCCGCCGCGCCGGCCTCCGCGCCGCCCGCGTAGTACAGCGAGCGCGCCGACGCCGGGAACGACTCGTCCACGTACGGCTCGCCGCTCTGCGAGGTGGGGCGCAGCGCACCCATTGGAACATCACTAACCATCTATATATGTTAATGTTTGTGCTGTTCATGTGCAATATATAAAACGATTGTCTAATGGAAGATAAACATTACTTAAACAGTGAACTGTTATATGTAGCTGCTCCGGACGAGCCACCATGATGCACGTTCACAGAATATTTTGAGTATTATAGATTGACATGCTACATTGCTGCAGCAGAGGCTTGGGCCCGGGTTCTTAGCCCGGTTGTTTTGAATTACACCGAATTTTAAAAAAGATATTATACTTACAGCACTACACTGTGCCAAAACCTCCTGCCACTGCGTCCAGGCGTGGCTCTCTTCTCTCAGCCGGAGGATCTCCATCGGAGTACTCTCTTGCCGTTCGCCGTCGGATCCCTCGGCTAATAACCAAAGTTCATCACTTAATCATATTATTACCACTTTGAACCCTTAAACAATAATGTTTAGAAAGATGACAATAACTTAAAAACAGGGGAGAGATATAGTGAGGTAGAGACAGAGCGACAGGAGAGATAAAGCGAGGGCTGAGAACGGAAGGGGCAGGGGCAGGGGCAGGGGCAGTGAGAGGCGGGGGAGGCAGGGTCCCGTACGCGAGTCGTCGTCGTCGAGCGAGGGCGGCGCGGGCGCGGCGGGCAGCAGGCGCGCGCGCGGCGAGCGGCACATGTCGCACGCGGCCGCCGCGCCGCTGTTCACGAACGTGCACTCCGAGCACGGCCACTCGCCCGGCTCCGCCCTGCCGGCGCACAGCGGGAACGTGTCAACGCACCGCCGGTTAAACACGCCGTGAACGATTCGTGTGAACGGGCGACAAAGGAATTTATGTACTTAGACTCTGGTGGCGGTGTTTTGTGTCGCGACCCGCGACGCGGCAGCGCGGGCGTGTGCCGCGTGCTGCGACGCGGCGAAGGGCTGCGGCCTGCTACGTCATACAAATAGTTACATTTCACCGGCGACACTTTTCTCGTTATCGTAACTACTGTTTTTATATTTCCCTTGGTATATGGATGGTACCTCGACATGCGTTTAGTAGTGATTTATAAGATAGGGTATTCCTAAGAATTGAATAATCTCCATTAAAATGCACTCACTGGCACCTTGATTCAATTCAGTCGAAGATCCCATGACACCATGCTTGGGAACGGGGGGAGTCTTGCATGCGAGACAAAGGTTCGCCGACATCGGGTTCCGCAACGTGCAGGAGCTGCAGGACCTGAAGTAGAACAGAAAAAGCCGTACGGTTATTGTTATACGGAAAAATAAAGTTTTGCATGGACTAAACAATAATATATTAAAAGAGACAGTATTCGAGGGAATTGGGTTAGCTAATGGTACAACTGGCAGGTGAACTTGGCAGCTCGCTATGGTGGCGTAGCCGGAGGTGCCGACGCCGGGGAGGGGAGAGCGGTAGTCACCGGCAGTTATATCGTTCAAATGAACGATAATTATTATCAAACAGGCGGCAAGCGGGCGCGCACGCTACGTATAATGGCGAGGGTACCAGAAGTGCGGCGGCGCGGGGCGCGGCGCGGGCCGCGACGCGGCGCACGCGGCGCACGCGGCCGCGCCCGGCTCGTTGAGCAGCGTGCAGCGCGCGCACGCCCACGTGGCCGCGCCGCTCGTCGCCGGCGCCGGCTCTGCGGCGGGACACTCGCAGTCTCACTTACAGCCAACGAGCGTCACCACTGACGCGTTTACGTCGTCGCTCACGTGACATAACATAACAACGACATAAGTAAACTCAGTAGCAAACGAGCGGGCGGCGGTCACAAGAGCCTACAGACATCAACAACCGACTTCAAACAAGACTATACAAATAAGACTGCTAGTATCAGTAAGATTATTTGATACAAGCTGTTAATTAGGTTAGTTGTTAAAGATAATTTGGTGTCAGGAGTACTTGAACAGGGATTGATACTTGTGAGATCAATTGAGCTTACTGTAACTACTTACCGACGGCAAAAAGGAGCTCGTCGCTGTTCAAGTCGTGGTCCAGCGACGCGATGGGCACGGTGAGTTTCTTCGGCGGCTCGTTTCGATTCAATTCCGGTTTTGCCGCGCCCGGCTCCGACGACGCGCCCGGTCTGAAATTATCAGAAAACATAAAATACACTTTAGGTACTTCAAATTGAAATTGTACCTTTTTTCTGTTGCCGAAGTTCAGAAGCTAGCAAAAGGATCACTTAAAGATAAGCTGTTACCGTTGCTTATAACACCTACGGTCATTCTTGTGATGCATTTTTCCTCGCCACAGGGCGTATCTTGCACGTGGTCAAGAGAAAGAGTAAATGTATGAATAACGGGTGCGAGCGGCACACCTGGCGCGGTCGGGCGGCGGCGCCAGCGTGACGGCGTGCGGCGGGCGCGCGCTGCGGCACACGTCGCAGCGCGCGCCCCACGCGTTGTACGCGAAGCGGCACTCGCTGCACTGCCACATGCGCGCCGCGCCCGCGCCCGCGCCCGCGCCCGCGCCCGCGCCCGTGCCCGTGCCCGCGCACGCGCCCGCGCCCGCCTCGCGTCTGCGCCCACACATTACCACCACGCCGATTATGTTGAATCACTGTTATCAGTGACCTGTAGTGTCATTCAACAGGACATTGCAAGTCTCCATATTTGTCAATGGAATATAGTATTGATATCTTAAAATTAACGTTTATAATGTCTACAGTATAGTACATATACTATATAGTGCAAATAAATATGTACTTCAAAAAAATATTGCGACATTTTGGACCATACATACAAATATGATTCTCAGAGGTAGAAATACATCTATGACAAAGCGTTGGCACTTTTGATATCAGTATCAATATACAAACATTTGTATACTTAATTGATCATTTAACATAAGGTATAAAATGTTTAAAGCGCAAACTGACAATCGGCTAAAACTCACGAGGATTGCTGTTGCGTTGAAGGCACTTTGGTAGTCACTTCCCGGGGGTTGTAGGACACTTTGCCGATAGACGGTAGAATATTGAACACTTTCGGGCTGGAGGCTCGCGACGGGCCGATGTGCGAAGTCCTTATGTTGCTGGTCTCACTGACGGGCGATATACAGTTCTCGGCGCCCAGCAGCTCGTCTATCCTGGCGTAATCACCGTCACCGATGTCGTTGGAATACAATGCCTCGTTCTGCGAGTTGCTCATCACGTTTTTCGTATCTTGCACCGACACGTACGAATACCGGGTACCATTATTGTTGACTTGCAACTGGAGATTCAAATCCTTGTATTTCCCCTTGTTGGGCAGAGCGTATATCACACCCTCGGCGTTGGTGTCCCAACTGCACTCCTTGTCGATCAGCTCGATGTTGCATTCGTCCGTCTTCTTCTCGACCGAGTCGTCCGTTCGTCTTTCGTCCGGATTCGCCACCGTGTTACAGTATGTGGCCATGGATTTTTGATAGTCGTTCAGACTTCGCCGGCTGGAGATGACTTTACCGACCGGTCGCTGTTCGGCGTTTGTGTGTTCGGAGAACGAGCGTCTGTATGTCGGCCGGATCTCAGGGGAGTTCTGAGCGCTCACTGACCTGCGGAACGATTCACCCAGGGCCGTGTTTCCGGTCTGAGGCCAATCCGGTACCGTTATCATGACCCCACCCGAAGTTGGCAGCGACGTGGCACCATCTCTCCCGGTTAGCGTTTCGTGTCTCCCCAAAGTGGTGACGCTCAAGCCTCTCGTGTTTGTTATCCTCGCCAGCGGGGAAACTCTGGGCGACAAGCAAGCCTCGCAATGGGTTCTAATCCCCGAGTTCTCTAATGTGCACTTAGTACACGCCCATTTCTTCAGATGCAAGCCTCTGCTGTGTTCTCTCTGATACTCCTTTACGTAATTCAGCTCCCAGTTAGATTTGCTCTCGTTACATTTCTTAGGTCTTCGCGTCACAGTGTGAAGGCTTCTAAGGAATGACTCTCTCGGATTACACTGCGCTGTATTGTACCCGTACCGCTCCGAGACCATCAGACTCGTGGGCCTGTTGATTGTGCCTCTAGCCTCCTCGACGTTCCACCACTTGTGCTGGGAATTTATCACGGACCCGTGCGACAACGACCTGGTGACGCCATGCGCGTGATCTGTGAGCTGAGTGGGAGACAATCGCAACGACTGGAGATCCAAATTCAAACGGCGACCATCAGAGTAGCTGGACGAAGGCTTGTATGATGGGACTGCTAGGGTGTTGGACCTTATCATACTGTTATCTGCAAACATATGCAACATGTCATAAATTTGTATTGGGATTGATATTAAACATTTGCATTGCAAACATATATGAAAGAACTTACCTGGATCAGATTTATCTTGGTCCGTCATCCCTGCAGTTTGCTCTTCATCATCGGACAGTCTATAAAATAACAATATTACTTTCTCACCACATTTGCCAAGTAATTTGTCAACAAATTTCTTTAAAGAACAACCAATTGTACTCTGTATGGAGAATTACATTACATATAAATTTGACAGTTTCATGAAATTATTGTTTCAATGACAGACTTTTTATGATAATTATCACTTGATTGAAGCCAAACTTCACTGTATCGAAACTTATTGTCAGTTTTACACTACTGTGTTCTGACTTTCTATAACCAAAAGCGGGAGTCATTACTAGTAATAGTAGAAGACTATTATCCCTTATAAACAAATGTCAGCTGCTTTTGTAAAATAATTAGAATTTCCTATCTACTACATAACATAATGAAATACAAGGTAGCTATAACTGTATTGTCAAACACCTGGCCTCTGAGTCATCAATATCAATAGAGTTAATATCGAGAACACATTTTATGGAAAGTTCAAACATTGCATGACATCCATATACATTTTAAATAACACTGGTTGTAATCAGCAGTATTACTTGTAAACGGGCGCGTGAGGTGCGAGCGCGTCGCAGGCCGCACAGCGCCACGCGGCCGACACGTTCCGCAAGCCGCAGCCGCAACGCCACGCTCGGCTCGCCAGCGGCGCTGAGCCCACGCACGACCATCCGCTGGAAGTGCAATGTATATTTTAATATGTTACGCCTATGGGTATTTGCTCTAAACCTTAATGACAGCTTTAAATGTTGAGTAATTCAGCGACAATTATGTGGATACCAGATCTTTCATTCTTCTAATATTTTTGTTTGTACTATATATGTTTGAGTTTAATTTATTATTACAATATTGTACAATTTCTTGCTTGTTACACCAATAAATTAAATCTAGTTGAGTCCTACTGTAAATGTTTCAAGTATCTACTGTGCGAAGGTATTTGTAATTTAGTGGCATTGTATCATATTGTTTAAAAATGTTGTATCAAGGTTTATTTCTTTTTTTTAATTCATGTATGTATAGAATGTTCTGAAAGAGAAATTACAAAGAAAAATGCATAGGAACAGTTTTACAAGGGCCCTATTTATTCCATATTGAAATATCTTCCAGTAGGCCCACTGGTGTCTGTTCTTTTATCAATTCCATAAATTTTAATATACACTATATTTATGTATTGATTACTCTAGTATTTTTGGTGGCAACCTATTTCTATTGTGATGCAGGAGAAAAAAAATTCTTGAAGTTATTTTAATCTCTTCTAAAAACCTACCTCTGAGCTAATTCATTCTGTGATATTTAACCCACAAAATGAATTTAATATTGAGGTATTTCAAAAATTTAGGGTTCAATAATTATTATCCAACTAAAATAGCAGTAGTTGGAAAGCCCTGTAGTCCTTTAAATGCTTAAAGGTCTTTTTATATATTGTACCAGCAATCAATTAATTAATGACACTGAATATTTCATCCAAATCACTGATGATCCCATTCAGCCAGGTCATTCCTAATAGACACATATGAACTAAACTGGCACATATGTAACTTTGTTTATAATCTTATAACGGAATTGTCAAATCCCGCCATAGATATACAAATAGACAAGGATACTAATATCTAGACAGTAAATGAAATTATTGTTTTGATAGAAGCTTATGAAAGAACTTCGTGGAACAATCTTAAATGTTCTGTACAATATTGTAAGTAATTTGAATGACAATACACATTTTTCTTCAACCCTTTTATGATTTCAGTGTTGGCCAATGGGTCTCCTCTCATAATGAGAGAGTTAAGGCCATAGTCTGCAACACTGGCCAAGTGTGGGTTGGCAGACTTCACCCGCACTAGGGAACAATTTTTTAGATCTCTATGATGTGCAGGTTTCCACACAATGTTTGTCTTCTATATTATAGCAAGTAATATTTAAACTTAAAACACTCATTTGTTAAGAGATGCACACTTAGATTTGAATCCAGTTTCCCAGTGTAGAAGGGTCAAATTGCAAATCACTCAACTCTCACTGAATTTTGATGTTTTAACAAGTCACTAAATGTCATATACATTTTGACAAATGTAAATTTAAGTGATATAAGCAATTAACTCATATTTTCATTAACACTATGCATACAGTTTAATTGTGAACAAAAGCGTCTGTAAATGCAAATCCACAAAGCACATTAGTATCACTGACAAAACCAAAGCAATGCTTCTACCACTAAAGTGTCTCCTTCAAGTTCATCAATATCATCACCAACATTTGTCAGTCCACACACATAAGTGTCACCAAGAATGATTTATGTCCATTATCATTTACATTTAAAACTATAAAAAGACCTCTAGCATAATGCATGTGTTTGTGTAAAGTATAATGTACAAAACCTTGCATAATTAGAACAGTGAGTTTATTATAACAAATGTTTACACAAAATTAATACTTGTTACACATTCAAAACACTAAAAATAAATCATGAAATGTATTCTCTGACATGTATTTACCTACCAAAAAACAAACACACAAACTTTTAATTGACAAATATATTTAAACCTAATCCTAAGCACACAAAAAAGGAAACTGGTGTGCCTTTTTTTTCAACCAGTTCTATTATACAGCTTATAATTAGAATTGGCAACACATATTTCAAACCAATCACTTTTAATAGAGATCATTATCTTGGATTATTTAAACGTTGGATGCTAAGATACTAAATATTAACACGTTAATTCACAACACGATTAATACAACCCTTGTGTTAAATTACAAAAGCAACCACATTCCATCATGAATAGACCTTGGAATAGCTGAAACTCTATAATTTAAACGCGGTATCGAAAGATCGAAGTAATACAACGCTAATAACAATCGACGGAGTGCATTAAAAAACATACCTATAGCAATTGTTCGAGTAACGACATTGTAAAGCAAATTTCACCGAATCCCTGACATATACCCGCCAAGAAATGTATGTCAGTCGATAATTTCGATAATGAACTTCGTCTACACGCACGCAACGACAAAATACGAGACGAATATAACCTAAATACGAAAGAGGAAAAATCGATACTCTTTGACATTGCCAACTAGATATTTGTGTACTAATATCTAGGACCAAACTCACCTGTTAAAATTATTTGATGTCGGTATGACGATCGCTTCAGAGCCAGGAGTTGTTCCTTCACTCTGTTCTGTACGCGAAGCGTATTCCGAAGACGAGTCTCCCGTATAAAAACGTTTTTGTGAACCACTGTCATGACTCGAGACCCTTTTTGTACCACATTTTAAACATTTTACACTCTCCGTAGGATTGATTTGACCGCACGCTTGACAATGCCATTGCAGCACAGACGCGATTGAGCCCATTTTAATTCACACATGGCTATGAAACCATAACAATCGTCCGTTTTATAGAAACAATTCACGGCGTACGGAAAATGAAAACAGCTGATCCACCATGTTGTTTGTGTATAACTTTTTTTAGAAGGTGTTGTTAGGGTAGAAAAATAATGGCCAAATTGTAAATATTAATAACTGTTAATTATTACTAAATACATTTCGAGTTAAGAAAGTAATGTGTTAAAATTTATCAGAATATTATTATTTTTGCCTCAACACATGAAAAAAGCAGTGCCATCTGTATTACGTTTGCACATACAATTAAATTTTACATTTTAAAAAACTATAGTAGTCCGTACAAATTACAGTAGATGGTGCTGTATTAGAGTTAAAATGGTTATTCAATTTTTCTTGTTACTCAAAATTGTGTATGTATGCATTATAACGAATTTCAACTAGGCCATGATTTTTTAGTTACAGGGGGAAATCTTCAGAAGGCACCTGGTATCATCGGAGAGATACCGGTTTATGCAGGAACTTTACCGCACCAAAACCGCCTTGGCGGCCGTCCTCGGCGCTAATATCAGTACTCCAGGATATCCGACGGAACCGTTGCCCTCCTTCTGGGAGATACATCATGCCTCATTCTACGCCCTCCAGTTTTCCCGACAGTCCATGGCTACACGCACCTACAGTAGAACGGAA
>DWEI01001044.1:0-18091 GCA_018245875.1 Mysoria ambigua | reverse complement strand
AATTTTGTAGTGTTCGACCCGGGAATTGAACCCGGGACCTCCCGATCGGCAGTCGCACCTGCAACCAACACGACCAATGAGGCAGTCAACATACTTTATAGCATTTATGCCTCCTCCAACTCCCTCCACTGCTTTCTGTCTTCCGCGACTCTCATCCATGGGTTTTACAATTGTCATGAGGTCATGAAGTCATGAGCTCAGTATGATTCATCAACTAGATTAATCAAAACAGTGACTTAAAAAAAATATTTTTTTTTTGCATCTTTACTTTCATGGAGGGGTAGTGGCACCCTCCTGCCGCGACGCATTTCTATAATACCTATATAAGTAAAAGATTACAAAAACACTTACCTGTATAGGATGTTGAGCTGTACGAGTCTGCGGACGATGCGGACAAGGAGCGACTCCGGTACCGCGCGGACTTCTTCATCGCACTAGATTTTCCCCGCTGACCCTCGAACTTCGCAGCCGGGACCTCCGCAGTCACCCCGCGGACCTGACCAGGGTCCGTCACAGGACTGTCGCTGGCTACTGTAGCAGCCGATATACTCTCCTTCCGATGGTTATCTCCTTGCCCGTCAGACATACTGATTTTGTATTTTTATTAAGTATTATTCAAGAAAATTTGTGAAATCTGTTCGATTTTTTTTCACAGATGATCTAGTAGCTGCGATATGTTTGATTGTATATATGCGATAGCAAGAATATGTTCAATTTTTTTATCCAGGAAAATTATTGAAAGGCTATTCTAAAATAGATTTTAACAATAATAAAAACAACACTCCAAACACATGCAGCGCTGATAAAATATAATCGGAAAATGTTAACTGCAATAAAGTCAGTGGTACGGTACGTTTATAACAAATACTGATTTAGATTTTACGATACTTCGGTTCATCGCAGTTTGGGATATAAATTTAATTTTATGAAATTTCGAATATTCCTATTTCCGCGTATCAAACGAAACTCCCCTCCTCGCACTTCACTCCCCGAAACAGAAATAGAAACGTCAATTTCGATCGGTTAGAGATGTTCGTTAATAATGAAACCGGTAACATTCGGCGGTCCCATTTTTTTTTTTCACTACTGTACTGTACTTAAACTAAAATGAGAATATTACGTCACCCCATTATGTCTTATAGATAATTAAAACAAACTAATGCATGTATCCAAATATAACATCACCTATGATAGACAAAGGAATGTAGTATACTCTCATGTTATACTAGTTATATTGACATTCCACTATGGAATAAGTGACAGCAATCAATTTATATATGTTTATACAGATATGTTAAAGTTTTGACTAAAATTAGTCACTAAGCTGGTAACTGCTATTTAAGACTTAGTTGAAACGTGTTATCTGCTCATATTCTTGACTTGCTTAACAATTCAGTATGAATAATTCTGATCATAATCAGCTTAGGTACAATAATGATAATGTAGTGAACGTATGTTCTATTATCCGGAAACTGTTTATTTAACTACATGCGTGTTCTGAACATTCGATAAAACAAAACTTTTCAGTACAATTGTGCTGTGCTGAAAATCATAATAAAAAAAAATAAAAATAATGATGCACGAAAAATATTTTTTTAAACCGATAATGTAACTAAAATTATTTTGCTGTGGTAGGATGTTTAGATTTTGTTTGCATCACTAGCGTCGCTAAGATGGTAGTGAAATGCTTGACAACAGCGGACGAAACAACCAGAAAATAAATAGTTAACCAAATTTTGTTTTAACAATAACCTTCGGTGAGTAAACTTAATAAAACACTACTTCGATGAGAAGTACCGTTTTAAACTGTGTTATTTAGAACAGACCAGTGTTGTAGCTGAATAAGGAAAACCATTAGCTATTCGTCATCGTTTCAGTACATATCACCGGTTGACAACACTTACAAAAAATATTTAAATTTTACAACCGCGTCAGGGTTTTCAGGAAACATCGTGAATTAAACATGATGCGAAAAATCGGAGAGTTTCATTTATTGTATACACGAAAACATATGTTGGAAAAATATACGGATGTGTCGTGTGTTTATGTCGCGCGATTCGTAGTACCGACGTCATTTATCATTGATTTTACAGTTAGTGAGTGGATGTTTATGGACAAACGAGTTGATACGTTGTCTCTAGTGATACATTTCATGTTTGCTGTGTAAATATTTGTTGGAATAAGGTAAGATTTACATATTGCGTGTGTAATTCCGTCAAGTCACCAAAATGACACCTATCAAGCCGCATCAAGGCTGTTTATTTGTGTTGCTATTGCCTACAGCGATGCACGTGGCCAGTATTTATAAAACGAACGAAAATAATCTCTCTATTTTCGAACATCTCTGAAGTAAAAACGCATTTGAGACTAGATTCGATCAATGTATGCACTTTCGTCAGACGATCTAAATGTGTGGTATATATACTACGATAGGTTTATAAGTTCCCACGATGATAAATACAATCTAAATATTAATTACTTTAATGATTTCCTGCAGTTCAAGAATATACTTGGACTTACTGCAAGTTACAAAGAATGTGTGGCTTTTATCGATAGTCATTTAAGAGTGACTATTTCATGTTGTTGACTGCTGATGGACCTGTTGGCCTTGTGAGTAGTAACAGGACAGACTTTGGCTAGCTTAGAATTACATGACATGACTAAATTTCTAATCAATATATTTGTGTTTTAAACTTATGCTCCCGCACATAAACACTCAATAATTTCATGCAAATATTTGTTCTGGATGGAAATCACACCTTATATGTTTACTCTGTACCAGACAGTGTCTTTATGTTTTTATATTTTCAAAGTCAGGGTAGGCTGAAAGCTACCCTGACTTTGAATATTCAATGCCAAAGATATAATTATATGCAATGAAACTAATGTGCTATCTAAGAAATTTGTAATCCTGCAAGAACTATTGTTAATTATATGAGACATAATATATACATGCATAGGAATAAGGAAAATCTCTGATATCAATATATAATCTCAAGGTGAAATTAAATGACATTTTATTCATCTGTACGAATGTAAAACATTTTACATCTGTCATTATTTTTATCACATCTCCTATTCAGCGAACTAAAATGATCTCATTTATAACGATATTTCAACATTGTTTGTTAATCCTAAATGTTCAAATACCAGATTTGGCAATACTGGATTTTTCTTTTTTTGATTTTCTAGTTGTGGCTTACAGCCTGTAAAAATACCCAGAATATAGCAATAGGCTCACCACCTATTAGTATACTGAACTAGCAAATCATGGGAGTGTTCTTCACTTCTCTGCCTCAATCTTCGGGTATTACAGGTGTGATGATGTTAAATTTTTTAAGCAAATAAAAACTTATAATGAAATTAAGTTGCCATGCTCTACAATAATATTCATAAATCTCCTTTTAGTTTGTAATAAATTTCTGCTGTGTTGCAACTTATGTATAGCAGATAGATATGTGGTGTCACAAGCTTTTTTCACTGTCCAAAAAAATGGTTTTAAAGAGTTGAATTTTCTATAGCAATCCGGAGAAGTCGGAGACAATTTATGCACTTAACATATTAATAATTATAACTTAACATTTAGGTGTGCACACAACATTTTGGTAGTGTTGACTTCATAAATACCCTTACCTAAAGATATTAACATTAATGTATAGAATATTCCATGTAACTCGTATTTTGTAACTTATTGCATTTCTCATGCTTATAACTGCAATACACAACAATAATTTTCAAATCTGACTGACAGTTTCGAAAATTAGTGTAAACAAAAAGAAAACATTCAGCCTTATTATATTATGTAGATAAAATATACATGTTTACTTAATACTTATCACACACTGTTTTGGTCTTCATTCGTTCATTAATTTTATCCAGCCCTCAGACTATTAAAGTACCAAGATTGTCTTCGTTGAGATGGCAGCTTATCATGTGTGATCAGCCATCATGGTGGAAGGATTAGTCACAATGTCGCAAGGTCGCTCAGGGAGGCTTTTTTCATGCACCCCAAACCCAAGAAGAAAATATAAGATTGAATAAAAGATGAAAATATTTCACCTTGTGACAAAGCTTTAATCAAAATGTGGTTCCATTTTTTAGCAGCTTGAGTCTGTGTGAGCAAGGTCACAGCAGCATTGTATCATATCAAATAAATAAAACAGCAGATAAGTGATAATATTTGTTTATATGATGATTATTTGTTTCGATATATACTTATATGTGTATATTTAACCTTGTCAACCTTGGACTTTCTGTTATACTTTATATATAAAAACTATATAATTCTACGGCATATTAATGCAGTGTTGTATCAGAACGAAATTGTTTTTTTTTAATAATTTAACACTTGCACAAAAGACACATAGTTATTTGTTGTGATATCAATATTCGTCGGAACGGGAATCAAATAAACAACTCTCAACTCCACTTATCAGTGACCATTGCACCGAGAACCTTGTATATACATATGTAATGCACAAATTTGTAAATGTTATTATGTTCACACCGAGTCCCTTATGCGGTAGATAGACACAACCGTGTGCCGAATGTAATGCTCCTAATCCAATTGCAGGTAAACAAAGATGTCGGCAGGCCGCGGGCGCGGTTACACCGGCCGGCACCATCTGCGGGAGCCGCGTCCCGGGGACGTGGACCTGTCCGACGAGGAGGCGGCGCGCACGCTGGCCGAGCTCAGCCCACGGGCCACCGGTAACACGGGCCGTTGTATACAGTACAGTCAACGAATCTCATGCATTGCTAATTTCACTGATGATGTTTGTCTTTTGCCGTCCGGCTAACTATGGTTAGTGGTGAGGAAAAAGCAGATGGAGAAAGTGATTTATTCCCTTGTATCACATATCAATTTCTACGTGCACACGGCACTATATATTGATAGCTAGCTACTCGCAGAATATTGAATAAATATAAACCTAAGCCCGTCTCGAGATGCCCATATTTCACGGCGCATTCGCGACAGGAACAGATAGCGGAGCGGGGCCCGGGGACCGCGCTTGACGTGCACTGACGGTAGACTCCACCCCACCTTGAGCGTGTTATGTGGTCCTTTAGATAATATATGACGTCAACTTGTCTATATACAACTCGCAGGAAGAAATTAGGCAGTTAGATCTGATGACGTACAGCTAGGTACTGAAGCGTCGAAGAAGTAGAAATACTGAAGTAGGATATATTTATTCGTCATCACATGTTCTACCATTCGTAGTATAAAACCAATATAAAAAATTAAATACAAAATAAAAAAATACAAGGTCAGTTGGCAGAATTTGAAATTCAATCCTGGCGAGTGTCAAGTTGATTTCTGCGTGTTGTATGTGTGTATGAAGAAATGCATGTTTGGGTGTATCGGCTGTCTGCCCACCACAGCACAGCCACTCCGCCTCGTTTGGAACCAGGCGATTATGTGTGAGAAAACTATTCTGCGTGTCTCTTTTCTTAAATACACATAAACATATGTTTCACACTTTACAGACCCAACGAAGTTAGACCTGAACAAGTCAGACTCCAGTCCGGTGGAGGAGGAGGAAGATGCGAAGGACGAAACGCCGGCGTCGGATAGTAAGCCGGATATCAAGTACAGGGTGTCCGCGGACGACGAGGCGGCCTTGTGCGAACTGTTGACGGTCGACGAGCAGTTCAGACCTCTGTTACTACAGGTGGGAATTGGAGAATATATCTCTGTTCATACAGGTGGGAATTATAGCACAGACTATTGGTAGTACAGGTGGGAATTATAGCACAGACTATTGGTAGTACAGGTGGGAATTGGAGCCTATATCTATGTTCATACAGGTTGAAATTATAGCATAAACTGTTGGTAGTATAGGTGGGAATTGGACCATATATCTCTGTTCATACAGGTTGGAATTATAGCACAGACCTTTGTTAATACCTGTTCCAACAACAAGCTTAGTTCTAGGTTCTTTTGAGACACAAGTCTATATGTATGTTCAACATTCATCTCCTCACCACTCCTCTACTTCTCGTTTTGCATTGTTGTACTTTACAACATGAAAACTTCTCAAATATCTGCTTTGAGGGTGTTATGTGTGAAACTATTTCTGTCCTCAATATTAGGTCGCCTGGAACAGATAATTGTAATTGGTTGGTATGAAGGGACCACATGATTTTATGTTGCAATAACATTTCAGTTGGAGCAGTTCTCACCCGGCGAAGATGGCATACAGTTTAATAGGAAACTGCGACAGTTTGAGACGTCGATCACAACCATGTGCCCGGACGAAACCAGATTACAGTGAGTTTTGTTTCTTTGATTTCTAGAACATTCCTTTGTGGTAGGAATAACTGTTGTCATTGCAAGATGCTATATAGATGAATAAATGAATCATCTTGGAGTGTCATACATATCTGCCGGCTAGCCGGTAGACTGTAAAGTGGCCGTCGCCCGCCGCAGGCAGGCGTTCGCCACGTTCCGCGCGGCGGCGCTGCAGAGCGCGGGCACGTCGCGCAAGCTGGCCGCGGCCGGCGCCTGCTTCACGCGCCAGCAGCGCCAGCAGCTGCTGCGCGCCACGCTGCTCAACGTCGTCATGCAGGGCGCCTTCACCAGTGCGTACGCACACACACACACGCACACAAACCACATGGTTCAAATGTTGTGCAATCTATCATAAACTATACATGTCAGTGGATAACTCTGCAGAGGACAGTGACAATGGTGGTGAATGTATAAACAGAACAGTGTACAGAGTGTACCTGAGGTGTTCCTGAGGGATTTCCAAGTGGGCTGGCAACGTTGCTAGAGTACAGCAGCAGTATTAAAGAGAATTGACCTAATCCTCTGGTTTAATTATTTGACATTAATAATGATTTCTACAATTTTCCATTTTTACAGAATTGGACTTATTGGAGAGGACAAATCCGCTATTTTTGATAAACGCAGCTAACCTGATGGGTGATTATTTCGCAGGTAGGTTCCTTTCGTACATATACAGATTTTTCAAATGTAATAGATATAAAGCATTGTAAAGAGAAAGGGGAAGATAACTTATATCATACAGTGGGGCCATAAGTAGGGTTGATGATGATATAGGAAATTTTATAAACCGGATAGTTTATAATGAAACGTGCATCTAGATAAAGTTGTCCCAAAATTAAATAACTGTCGAATGTAATGATAAACACACCCTAGCTGTTTAGAATTCTTTAAAAGAGTAATTTGGTCAGCGCTCGAAAATAAAGTGTTGTGATAGGGCTTTTTAAGTGTATCTATGTAACAATTTTAGCGTCATTATACCCTGTAGCCTCCTCATGAATCTACCTATGCATTTATAGCAGGAGAATTATTCAAATCTGGTACTTTCAAAACTTAATGCAAACATTAAACCAATATGTTTCTTAAATCAATGTAAATATATGTAAGCGAGTGTTAGTATACATATTCCTATTATGTATTATGTTATGGCCTATCAATTGTAACTGAATAGCAAAGAGCTCTGTTCTTAAGCCAGTTAAGCCAGCTCTAGTTGGTTTGCTGCACTTCAAAGGTTGTCCAAAGTCAAATACTATAAATACCAGTCATATGATAGACACAACTTTTGAGTCGTACATGTTACATTGTCCACATCCAGAGGCGCGCCTCTGCAACGGCAACAAGGTGCACATACTGGCCAGCCCCCTGCTGCAGTACATGCGCGCGCTGCTGGCCAGCGACGACATCCGCGCGCACAGGAGCCTGGCCACGCAGGTGACGTATTATTATTACAGTACTTACTGCTAACCACTATAGTCTTTTATACAAGAACCTCCGAAATTGGATCTAAATGGACTCAGCTTGTATACTGCATTAACTCTGTCCAATGCTCATGAAATGTTATATATTTGTTATTATGAAACATTTGTGCTGTACTTGAGTGTGAGTGAACATTTAGAATTGTCTATATTAATCGAAAAGTTGAAACTGTTCCACTTCTTTAAAGTTGAAATGTCTCTTTAATTTGGTGACATTTTGTACATTCACAGCTAATGCAAAACGGGCGAGAACTACTGGCAGTGTTGTCACAAGAATTGGATGACTTGTCGATATCGATCCGGCTCCGATTGCTGGCGCCGCCGCCCGTCAGCATCATATGGCTGCTGTTGTCGTCCGACTTGTGCCTCAACAAGTTCTTACCTCTGCCGAACACGCTGCAGCAGTTCTACGCAGCGCACCTAGACTTGACAGCCGAAGAGAGCTACTCGGAAGTCAGCTACGGGTCGTGGAAAAAAGTACAGGAGAAAGAGGAAAATAATGACGAGAAAGTCAGTCAGAATTTATCTCAGATCAGTCTGAATCACGAGGAGGACGCAAAACCAAAGCTGAGGCCGATCCTGGGGGCTGGCGCAGGGTTGCTAAGACAAGAGCAGGCGCAGTTGGATTTTGACACGTGGATACCTAAGACAAATCTCGCTAAGCGCTACGATTTGAACTCTTGGAGACAAGCCGAAGAAGAAAAGAAGGAGGAACCCACCACAGAGCCTGTTTTTAACCCATCAGTGTTGCCACCGAATTTACAAAATTACCCAGTAACAGTGCCAGATTATCCCCCGCCCAATCGTTTTAATTATCAAGAAAATTATCCAAATTACCTTCAGCAAGGCGATGGCACCTATATTCAGAATCAATTCGTCTCGAATTCAAACTACACAACCCAAGGCGACTTTGTGCAGTTTACACCGGACAGACCAAATCCGACCCCGGAGAGGGTCAACAATGAGATCCAGAAGAAAGCCAACACGAAGCGACCGGTCGAGAACTGGAGGAAGGAGATCACCGAAACGGTCAAGGAGGACGCTAATAAAAACAAAACTAGAAATTGGACGAGACAACATTCAAAAGATAACATCAACGAGGACGATGACAAATACAAGGACGTCAGAAGACAGTCGCAGACACGGCTGAACAGGCGGAATAGCGGGGAGATCTCCGACGGCTCAACGAAGACGCCCTCCAGGAGGCACGTGACCGACGTGCCGAGGAATCAGAAGTACTGGGACCACGACGACCGGTGCGACAAGGACTACAATAGTTAGTGAACGTGCAATGACTGTGAGATAGAATGGTGCTGTAATAAATTATCCGTAGTGGATGTTCTTATGAAGAGAGTGCTCGAGTAAGAGAGTTTCTTAACTGTATCAATCTATCGACCAGCACCTGGCCAGTGTGGTGGCAGACTGTAGTCCTGCCTACTCTTTTAGTCTGCCAGCATGTATTTGGTCAGTACGGCGAGGTGTGGCCTTAGCTTCCTCAATTCTGACCTATCTGTGTCCAACAGTGGAACAATATAAGACTAAATAAAGATTATGATCACTAGGGGTGGGCCGAGCATTCATTTAGAACTTGATACTGACCATACTTTTATACTATTGTCAAACTGTCTCTTATGATGTGTCTTATGGCTTATGTTTTTATCAAATACTATTCAATAAAACTCAGGCTCTTAATCTCACCATCGTTCACTGTCTCCCTCCTGCATTATTACAGCGCCATCTATCAGTGCATATTAATATTATGAAACTAAATTTAAGTTATATAAATAATAATGTTGGTCGCTCTGATGGATGGTGAAGAAATATTATGTGCTAAAAACTGAACTTAAATTAATTATAAATTGAAAATAATATACAGGCCGAGTCATTAAGATTCTGTTTAGTTTAAACTTGTAATGTTTTTTAAGCAGTTCTTAAGGATAATCTACCTTTAATAGTAGCCAGATTTGTCTATACAATCTCAATGGCTCGCTGTCTGTAATGAAAGTATATTAAATAGTCATATATTTTTGTCCGTAGTGAAAGGTTTTCTATAGCACAAATCACAAATAGTTTATGTTTAGACAAATGTGAAATGTCTTTAATTGAAAGAGCTGAAGGTTTGCCATAGTCTTATCCGTATCTTCCTAAGGGATCTTGTTTCGATGGACATTTTTGACTATCTGTATACCTCATGAGGGATCTGATATAATGTCGTTACTGTGATTTTTGTAATACATTACTTTGCCGTTAGTAATACAAACATCATATATTTTGAATCGACTTGACCAGCGATGTTGGTTTGCATATAATATTATATGTACCATTACGTAATGTCACATATAAATACCTTCTTTACCAGCTGCAACAACACAGACCGCCCAGTAAGGAGTCAGATCAGATCAGTATCTGTAAGGTGCCCTTGAGGTATTAGTATAAATTATAAAGCTCCATGTCAGAACAGAGACATGTATCATCCATTGGCATCGACGTGTTGTTCCAGGTGGTTTTGTATTGAAGAGATAGCATTTGCCTAAGTGTCTACTAAGATGTGAACTGTAGGTATATAAAAAGTATGTACACATTATTTTATTTTTTCTGCTTGCTCAATTATGAACATACCTACCAGAATTCATGACAATATAATAATAGCGCTATTTTAACGATAAACATTTACACTGACTTGCTAGTATATTAGAGCTCCCCGCTGAAGCTGGTTCTCCTAATTGGTTTCTCTGGTGCCTTCCCTCTCATTCTCCATACCTCTATTCATTTGTTTCTGAGAATAGACCCGTGTCTAGCAGCGCAACACTCGCAGGATGGATGTGGGCGGCCGTGGTGGCACCTGCCCCATCACTCCATGCCCACCGGTCTGCTACTATTTTCATATTCCCATCAAAGCCTGACATTATATTTCACTACTACCTTTCTGTCTAGTAATATAATTTTTTCGAGGATTAATTGTACTATACCGTATGCCACTTTTAAGTAAATATTATGTAGCACCGTCTGATCCTTCTTATGTAACAACTGACTCAATATTATATCGAAGTACATTTTAAAAATTAATATAGAACTGTACATGTGTCGTGTCCATACAAATTACGATTCAGAAATATATATATACATAAACAATGTTAATAGTAAGGCAGCCCGCGGGCGGTGGCTAGAGTATATAAGGAATCATATTATGTACGTCTTAAATAAATATAAATAAATAAATTTCGCATAATTGAACGTTAAGTAATAATAAAGTTCATTTTTTAACGTGAAGAATATTGAACAAATGTGCACCCGACCACAATATTTACGAATTATTGACGCCTCTCTTTGATTTGAAATAAAATTGGAAGTAAACATATAATGCTGTAGAGATAGTTTGAGAAGTAGCAGCAAATAGCAGACGCAGTAATCACAGTTATTTATAGTTTGAACCACTACTTCAAATACTAGGTATTTGAATCATAATTTATATGACGCAGTTATAAAGTGACCATAAGAATACGATTAATCAACGTCAACAGTGATTTGTGACGCGTAGTGTCCGGATAAAGAAGTCAAACATGGTTGAAGCCAGTCCGCGAGCGACCCAGTCTCATATAGAATCAACTTTTTTGTCGTTTCGAGAACTGCCGGTGTCGGTGCACATTTGTAAATATTAATTGGATAATATTATTATACAACACTGTATGTGTGTGCAGCTAACGCGTGGCCTCTGTGATGTAAGTTCATGTTCATGGACATGGACATGGACATGGACATGGATAATCGGGTACATTTATCTTGGGCTCTGTATAATAATGTCAAACTGACCGGGTTGTATGGTTTTCATTGGGTTTTGTTACTTGATGTAGTGTTGTTTGATTATGAGCCTTATATTGTGGGCGGAAGGAATCATTGTAATATTAACACCGTGTTGTCCAATGTAGATTTGATTACAAATTTATTGTTAATTACGTAAAATATTGTGCATAAAATTATGAGGTATTAATGCGATGTATTTTTTTTATTAAGTTTAATATTTAGTGGTTTTTCGAAACTCGGTAGCCTATCACCTCATTTTCACAAAAAAAAATGGTTAAAGTACAAATTTCTACACCAAACAACGCGCTGACGTCACCTCTGGATCTGTATCGGACAACATCAGTGTATATTTGCTTTTGCCAAGAAAAATCTTATGTCCCAAAATGCCTTTGTAAATGCGGCCTTCATAAAATAAATATATTAATGCTAGCTGTCTTATTTACGCTACAAGTGGGATGATGTATTTATGAATATACAAGTACCTTAGGAATAATGTTATAAATGCCAATAGTTATGAATATGACCGGATGTTCTGGGACGGCCACGTTCCAAGCATGATAATGAACTCATACTATTGACAATGACAAGCGCACGAATGTAAGGAAATTCCTTCGGGAGACCAGCGGTTTTCATGATGGCGCTTGTGTGATTGCCGAGTGGCCGCGTGCGCGCCGCGGTGCTCGCTGGCGCCGCCGCCGGCCGGCGCTCCAGGGTCGCGCCGGTTAAAAGGATTGTACGAGTTATTGTCGAGCATTACATATTACATACTAGCCCAAAGTTATATGTATTTAATGTGGTTAAATTGTAATTTGTACATTTATTATGACATATTTCGTGCTCGAAGAAATTTAGACAATTATCGAATTTTTGTTTTTAATAATCCACGTGGTTCCGCCAGTCTTAATTCGTGGAATTAATTTCCCAATAGTTATTGTTTCGTTAGATAACATCGCCCCACCCCATCGCACACCCCTCCCCTCCACACTCGCCCCCATCCATTCCCCCGCTGCTCCTCGTGGAACGGTGGTACATCTCTAGTAGCTCAAGTAGCACTGTAAATGTACCGAGGTGCCCCAAGGCATACGCAGATATTTATTATTTTATAGGGATATAATTATGCACAATATGATTTAATTTTCGTAATATGATTAGATAATTTAACTTTAATTTTATAGTAATAAAAGTTGGCATGGTTCAAACGAGCTCTATCCATTCGTTCAAATCGTATTTACTATTGAAGGAGAAATGTCAAAATAATCTGCCTGTCTCTGTCAGGCGCGTGAGTTCTCTTATTTGTAGCAGTGCGTGACAGAGACGGCATGATATCTCTTCGTGCATTCGGTTTTGTCCTCGATGCCGCCATGCTTGCTGCAATATTATTTTTTTTATTGATAAATGTATAATACAAGATAACGCTGTCACTGTAGAACGCAAATTATGATTTTTAATTGATTTCAGTGACAGTGTTATCAGATCGGTCGACTGTACATAATGGTAATTCTAATTAGTCAAGTATATAGATTATTATATTCGATTGGAAAAACTGACTTCTGGAGGCTACTTTATGTGCAAAACTTTATAAAAAAAAACGTTTACTGGCAATGGTTGTCAAAATGCGCGTACCAATTTTTTTTCAATCACGTTCCAAGTTAGTCAAAATAGCAAATTTAAAATAAATTACAGTGTGTCTGGCTGGTGTTTAAACTAAAGTGGCCTCCGACGAGACGCCGAGGGTGCTGGCGAGACGGCTCGGCAACGAGATGTCGTGACATAGTTAACAGGAAACAATGAAATGAGCGACTCCAACCGATCTAATGTTCGATAAATTATATGTTCTGTAATGAAAAATCCCAAGAAAGCAATAGAGACGAATTATTTCAAAATACACATTGACTTGGATCGTTTATTCAAGTAATTTATATATGCCATAACGTTATATGTCAGTAAGGAATCGACGCGATGTAACATAGCTGTTGAGATTTTTTTTAAGTAGCTTTTTTAATATTCGCTACGTGGCGTAGACATTATTATGGTGTTAAAGGGAACGTTAGAATTAATGCGCAGATGCGTCAGTCTGTAAGAATGTTTTGTTAATATTTAACAACAAAAGGAAAGGAAGAGGATTATTGTAAATGTGTTAATTTAAATTTAATTTTGTCGATACGGTCTCCGAAAATTATGTAATCTCCGGAATAAATTGAAATTTAATTTCGATAATTCATGTTTTTTATTTCATTATTGCAACATAATTAACCCTAAGATGATGACGGATACAATTTTTGTTGTTTTGTTTCTTAATCTACAGCCTGGCAAAAAGAATGAAGCCACGCCAGAGACAAACATGGCGCCCCCCGTTCGCTTCTAGTGTTTATCCTATCTTCATAACAATACACGTACTCATAGAGATAATTAACAATATATTAATGGACAATGATATCAAGGTAATTGTCCCACGCGTTTTTCGTGAGCGATTAGTTTCCTCACCTCGTGCTCTATAGAATAAAAAGTCATACACAACCACAGCTAATATTAAGCAGGGAAATGGAATTAATTTGCATACAAATATAAAATGAACATCGATTCCGATCAATGTTCAAAGACTTTATTACTTTCTCGTTCGAAAGATTATTGAAGATGTCGAATAATTTGCAATTTGTAGTCGCACTACGTTCTTATTATTCTATGATTTCTTGATGGCCCTCCGATAATTATCATTAAAAATAATACTTTATACCCATGTCTTTGAAAACCACTGACTTATAAAATCACCGAACACATTCATAAAACATGAAATTGGTTTTTTTTCCTAAATGAACAAAAACATGAATCTCGCTTTCCATAATATAGTACCAGACCTAGGAATCGAACCCGAAACCACTCTATCAGCAGTCGCGCTTAACAATAACTTGATCAACGCAGAAATTATGACACGAGGAGGTATCAGATTATAAATCTGTGCTTACTAACAATACGACATTTACTTAATATCAGGAATCAATGTCTCAGTTAAATATATTTGCAAGATATGATAGTACGCTACAACTAACGCCATCTGTGATCAATTACGGCAATATAACTACTGCTATTAATTTAAATTTTTATTGGAACAGTACTTAAGCATAGGCAATTTTATAATGGTTATTCTATATCTGTGGTAGACTAACGGGAGATAGATTTACTACTACAAAATAGTAAGCATATTAATATTTCATGACACTCGTCTCTATAGAATATTACAATCATTTTTCCTCTTCTCATTTCAAGTTACAACAAACGGACGTTCAAGCAGGTACATACATTTGATTCCTACAGCTACATTACGTATTTAATAATTTGAGAAGAAACTATATATTAATTTTATTTTATAAAAACAACTATCAATTCCTCCAAAGTAGGTAAGTAAGTAGGTAACATATTCATTTAATAATATTTATATTAAGCTTCATTGCATACAGTTAAGGTTATATAGAAACTATATTACAATCAATCCCATAAGCATGATGATCAAACCCTTTAAAATATTAATTTATTCTTCCCAAAACAAATTCGTTGATTTAATTATCTACTTGAAATCAGATCATTCAAAAAAGACACTGAAACATGTTACCTAATATATTGTATTGTTGTACTAAATTACCAGAAGTTAATATTACCGCTTACTGGACGATAGTCAAATATTGTATTTAAATTAGGATATGTTTTGAATTAATTGCCACCGAAATATAATTTAATCTCCATAAAGAATCACCTGTATGCTGTATGTGTATGTACAAGTCACTGAAAATATTATACACCTGCAAAACGTTTAACAAAACTGTATTAACCTAAAATATACGACTAAAATGTATTGAAGCAAAAGACATACCTACGACAGTCATACACTTAGTTAAAATAAATATTGTGTTATATCCATGTAATTTTTTAACAAAACTATAATACTGCCAAATTATCTTATATTATTATTAAAAGTACACATATAATGAGTGTGTTATATAATTGTAAATGATTGGTTGCATAAAATAAAATCAGTTTTTTCTACTTGGACTAGAACTTTGTTGCCAAAAAAGCAAACAAAATTATAATAACAAATCTTTACGTGCTCTATGGTTAAGTCAACTCTATTATTTCTATTTGCTTCGTAAACTGACAGCTAAAATAACGTGCGGTTTAATATTTCAAAATACACGTATAAATGACGTTATGTCATATTTCTTAACTGCCACATTTTTTAGCTTCCGTGCTCATTTTTGTTTGATATTTGAATGCTTTTTCAATATTCGTCCATGTAAATGTCATTCTACATAATGAGTTTATTACATACTATAATGTTAAATTAAAATATTATCTTAATATTGAACTAAACCTCCTTACAACTACTCACAACAAGATTTTTAGAATGTAGATGCATCCAGGTATATTCTCGAGCCGTCAGTCCATAGGCTGGACATATAATTATATCATTTTTTTATGCACACTAAAAGCTGAGCTAGTAATATCAGAATGTCTATAAAATTTATCCATGTACAGAATCGAACCACGCACGAGGACATATCCTTATATTATAACGCGATGTCTAGAGACTAGATAAAGAATCAAGATTCAGCAGCCGTGTGGCGCCATCTCTTAGCGTCAATTACAAGCGTCATCATCAATCCTTTTACCGTTCCTCTACTGAACACGAGTCTTCTGTCAGAATGACGACGGTTACAATCTTAGTCCGCCATGCTGAATATGTGGGGTTGGCAGACACAGGAACCGCAATTTACTTTATTAACAATCTTCGAAAAAGCCATCTTCAAAATTAGGCTTGGAAAGCATGTTATATGCAAAATATTCCTGGCGAATTAATTTACATTGTCTTCGTTACGAGACGCAGACAATTGCAATTATTGTATGACACATGCAATAGGGTGAGTCAACAGATGGTTCAACACCACCGGCGTGCCAGCGGCCACCTCCAGCTGCAGGTCGTCCTCGTCATCTCCGACATCCAGAGTGTCCGATGAAATGGACATCTTCTCGCGGCCGTCCAGCAACAGATCCGTTGATGTGTTGTCTTCCGGAATATTCTGATCGAACACCTGAAACATGTAGGAACCCTAAAAAATACGCGGTCAAAATATACGCATACAGAAGCGAAGCTGATGCGAGCCAGCATGCCTTTTAAAGACCTATGGAACTGGGACACTAGACACTGACAAATGATTGATGCCGTGATTTATGGCGGGTACACATAGCGACCTCATCATCGTACTCCTCGGGGTCGGGCTGCAGGCGCGCGGACTCCGCGTCGCGGCTGGCGTAGCTGACGTAGTTCAGGAAGTCGCTGTCGTCGCTGTAGTCGTACTCGCTGTCGCTTTCATCACACTCGAAATAGCGACTCTGGAAAGGGAGGGGATTCATGAAAAGTATGCTAATTTTATTAACAATAAGTAATAGTATCATGAAATTATCATTTATCTTTCATTATTATTAACAAAGGACTTAATGGCAATTGGCCATCCTCCACCAAACCACACTAATAACGACATGGATCAAGGTACAATAGCCAACTACAAGTTAAAGAGATTCGCACGCCTTGATGAACATTATGTAGAAATCTAAAATGAGCAAATTCTCTCGCGTTATTTACTGTCATACTTATAGCACGTGATACTAAATATTAAAACGCATATTTTTGTGTAAAAAGTAATTAAATTAAGAAACAGCGGGTTGGCAGCTGAATTCCCATATGTACCAACATGTAATTACGTAGCATAGAAAATTTGGCATATTAATCATTAATGCCCGTTGGAAAAATGTCTAACGGATAAACCACCTATGACTTTAATTTTTCTCGTAGTACCAGAAAAGTTCTGGTCTAGCAGGGGAGTAATAAAAAGATTGTTGATGATGTTTCTATTTTATGATGGTGAGCTCACTAAAGCTACCAAGTTGAATACGTGAAAAATTTGCGTTATAAGATTTGGACAAAACAAAATTAATTAATTTGTCCTTCACGAACATCGAACCTGGGATTTAATCGCAATTCTTTAACTCTACTACAACACAACTATTATTAGTAATCATTATTACAAGTAAGTTAATTACATTCTCAGTACTATTGATAAAACTATATAGGTTGATAGAGCACAGTAAATATTTGTCATTAACTCACGTGTCGCAGTTAAGTTTAATTAATTATAATTAACGCACTAGACGATGTCATCATTTATGTTTATTACACGTCCCTTTTGCGTAAGAATATTTCAAATGAAACGTAAGAATTATTATCAATTTATGCGTTTCTATATGTATGTTATTCTTCGTATAATGTTAAAAAATTGCTGTCATTTAATTTTCACTTTATGAAGTATAGATTAGCTTATAGTAGTATAAAGTAGTTTAACGTAATATTATGCTTGCAGTCCCGGAAAAGGTAGGCAGAGGAATGTATTACATTCTCACGATTCACTAGTTAACTTTACTTCCTACTATGAAATAAGTGGTGAGCCTATTGCCATGCACCGCCAAATTTCCAGAC
>DWEI01001043.1:0-18092 GCA_018245875.1 Mysoria ambigua | reverse complement strand
GTGTTCGACCCGGGAATCGAACCCGGGACCTCTCGATCGGCAGTCGCATCTGCAACCAACACGACCAACGAGGCAGTTTACTGTACAATAATCGGGTCATTCTATATCTGGCATTTGTAGCTATACTTCTGTGCATTCTTTGTTATGTATATATTTATTGTGGTCGCATATTTATCATAATTATGATTATTTTATATTATTTGTTACATCGCTGGTAGAGTGGTTGCGAGCACGACTGCTGATCAATAGGTCTAAGGTTCAAATCCCGGGTGGAGTACTACGGACTTTTCTGAGATTTCTAGATAAAAATTCTAGTAATGGGAACCTGGAGATGTGACCGGTGTATAGCAATAGGCTCCTCACGTATTTCATGATGGCATGTGAACGTAAGTTAACGTTCCAACTTGTAAAACGTGTACACTTCTCTGAAAATCTCTCCGTAACCTTCAGAAATGATGTTTCTTTATATAGTGATATGTGTGTATTAATCTACACTAGGTACGCCTTGTTCCATCTCTTAGTTACACAAGATTAAATAAATAAATATAATACTTTGTTTTTTAAGTACTAACCCGGTATGTTGTAAAATATAAGATCGCCGACCTACTTCACGACCATGTGTTACATTTTTACTCTCAGAATGTCTAGAAGTATCTAGTATTTTGACGGAAACGCTTACAGTACCATATCTCACGCAAAGATGTACCTACTCTTGCCAGATTTGTTTACGTTTACGTTCTTATAAATACATAATTAGGTACGTGGCTAAGCTCTAAGAATTAAAATAGCATAATAGCATTAATTATGTCGGTCTAAATAAAACATGCATTATTGTTTTTATATTAGAAGTTCTATTTAGAAAAAAGCTACAGTAACAGTGCAAGAGATATTGGTCACAGAAATAACACGCTTCTGACACCAAAACCAGAACACCTCAGCATATATCGACGGATTAACACAGCTTCGCCTTGCTCATTCCGGACAGTCACCGGTGACGCACGCGATGAATACAGAAATAACTAACATTACATATTTCGTAAGTGCTAATATGTTAAAGAAATAAAAAAGATGATGTTATGTATCAGTAGACCGCGCGAAGTGAGCGCGCGCGTCCATTTGCTGATGTGCGGTGGCGGGAAGGTTCGCGTCGCGTGCTTCTTATTACTGTATCTTAATTAACTGTTGATTTATTGCGATCCATTGTTCTCGTTCTAGCCGTCCAAACAAATTTGCGACAGTAATAATTAACATCGAATAATTTTTCCAGTGTCGTTCAAATTGAAATATGTTTGCTTTGTCTCCAAAATAGCTGTAATGAATGTTCATTTATATACGGGCTTATGCTATCCGAACAAATAAATAAGAACGTAAATGATTCTTTGATACGTTCATAGTTATATTACCATTTATTTGTATGATTGGAACGCTAGGTTGAACTTGTGCGCCGGCCCGGGCGGGGCGCCGCGCCGTCCGCGCCGTCCGCGCCGTCCGCGTCGCGTGACCACGCGGCGGCCCGCAAATTGCATATTACACGGCGCTCGCGGTAACCGACCATTAGTGCATTCCCACTGATTACTTCACAGCGAAACCGACTACGAAAACTGTTACGGTTTTTATACTTCTTCAAATTAACGTTCGCTGGAACGACTGTTCGTTTGGCTCCACATAATAAAATATTGATCGAGTTTTTGATTGCTCATTTTTTGTGATAGTTCTTATACTTCCTCTTATTTTCTCACACCCGTCTCTATTAGCGGTGGAGTTGATCTGTCAGCGCAATTTTAATAAATCCTAATGAGTTACGTGCTTCGTCGTACAATCAACTAATTTATCCCCTGATATAAATTGTTGAGCAACATCTACTGCTAGACTATGAGCGTTCCACGGGTGTTTATGTGCCCTTCTATACCTAATACTCTACATAGTAAGGTAGTGGTAGAAGATGTAGCGCTGGAATAAGTCAATACGTTTGCATATTTTGGATGCGCTTTAACAGGGATGGAAGGGAGGCCGGTAACATATAGGAAGTATGTGTAGATAACTACGTGAATGGGGCCTTGATAAGTTATAAAGTAACCAACGTTTGTGGTAAAAAGCTTCCTGGGCTGTTGGCGCTATTCTTACGCTTCTACTCAGGATCGAGATATTGGTATGTGTGAAAGAGGATGAAAGCAAAGATAGAGATAAGGTCTTTACGTCACATCTGCCGCTTGATACTCGCCGACCGCATTCATCATAAGATTTTTTTAAAGATGCTTTGTGTGAAAGAGAGCAATGGAATTAAAACGAGAAACAGCATGCTTCTATATTTCGGCTATATACAATAAATGCTGAAAAAAATTTACAAAATAGATCTGGAATGTGATCGTCAATCGATGCGGATGTCTAGGAAGGCCAAGATTCACCTGCAGTGAAGAAAAATTCCGGCTATTGAGGGATTAAGAGGTATACTGAATCAAGATACGTTTGTTAAGAGGATGATAAACGTAGAAAAATTACGTTTCGTCTGTAAGGATTGTCCGTGTCGCTTGGAACCAGGATGCGTGCTACGGCATTGCCTGTCGCAAGAGGAGCTAAAAGTTGGCTTCCGGGGTTGCAAAGGATTGGAATGGGGGCTTGAACCCCTCTAGCTCGCGGTCGCGGGAAAGAGCATGATGGTATGTGTTGCCGCAAGTTGTTCTAAAATCAGAAGGCTCGCAGTGAGCGTTGTGCTATGAGGGCATCGGTGCGTCCCGCTGGAGACTATGTAATGATGCTGAGGAGGACCGCCGAAATGTTTTTAGTGCAGTAAAAGTCCCACGCAACCCGGCATCTCTTCTAGTATTTCGGGTACGTTATGAAAGTTTTACCCCTTACAAAAAACAAAAGATTTGTAAAGTTTATTTGGCCCTCGATAACCCGTGAGGGATCCGGCGTGATTTTTGCTTATATGATAGAGAAGGAATAATTATTTTGCAATAAAAATGTTCTGTTCACAGTCCGCATTTCAGTATAGATGATAGTTATAACGATTTAGTTGTCTAACCTTTCAGTTTATACTTTTTAAATTGACGACTAAAGGTTGTCTGCCAACTTTTAACCGCTGCAAAGATTTTTATATTCGTTCTTCGTTAACTAAACGTTCTAATTTTGTTTGGAAGCCTTTCAAAATATTGGACACATTTCAAGTACTATTTTTCATCGTATCAGCACGCCTGTAATCCTCAAAGGAATAGGCAGAGGAGTGCAGTACACTCCCACGTTTAATCAGTTACGTTTAATTTCCACTTGGTGGTGAGCCTATTGTCATACATTGGGCACATAGACTCCGAACCACTACTAGAATATCGAAGTTAGAAAAGTCAATAGTGCCCGACCCAGATTTTGAACCCAAGACCCTTTCTGCCTTTTTTGATCGGCAGTTATTTTTTTTTTCGTAATATTAGCTTTTAGGCTATAATTGTAATAGATACACGGGTTCCACTAGTGGCAGACGACGCCACGCTGATGACATATTGATGACCGTAGACGAAATATCAGAACGGTCGACCGACAGACTTCCAAATCATGTCATTAGCTGCTAAACATGTTTTGATAAGAATGGCTTTTCGATTTTAGTACTTCAATTTCAGGGAAAAAGAACTTTACAGTATAGTTTTTTTTTTATCAGAAAGCAAATTAAATTGATTACATGCCTTATTCAATCGAATTGCCTATTTTTCATCACATTTCATACATGTCTGTCGTGTAAATGGCCACGAATTCCATTGCTGGCAAGATAGTGAGTATTTCTTCGAGTTTGGTCCATATTGAGGAGTAAACAAGAAATGTTATACATTCATGATGTATTCTAATAAAGTGGTATTACATACGAACACATTATTACATACGAACGAAGGCTATTGTACATAAAGACACTTTTATAAAAATAACATTTGTCTCTGATAGTATTTCACGTGGGCACAGATCAGTAGATAAGGCAAAATTAGAATAAGTCAAAACGCTGCTCAAGTAAAAGTTCAGCAAAAATAGTTCGATAGTAGCTGCGTCGGAAACCAATAGACCAAACTGAAAGCTATATAAAAATATGGTTTGTGCAGAACAAGTGTAAATTATCTATCTCCAAGATCCCAAGATATTATCTATCTCCGACTCCTTATAACTGATGCAGGGTTGAAACAGGGGGGTTACGACAGGTCATATATAAATTGTTTCCACAAATTTAAATAGTTAATAATCTGTAAAATTAATGTTCATGTGCGGAAAGAACCTAGTTATCTATGTTAAAGTGGGGTATACAATGATAACTAAATAGTTTTATTGTACTCTGATTGCAAAATTGTTGCACCAGTCCTCATCGTTCGACGCACACACCAGCATCAAGTAGGCGTCCACGCGCTGAGACGAGTGTCGACCTCTGGCCGACCTTTGTTCTGGTCGTTCAATAGACAATGTTCGACGGTCGCGCCCAGCCACACGATATCGGAGCATCACGCGGCTTGTCGGATCTCGTGGTTCATTGTTGCCAGACGAAACATTTCTCACAGATAGTTGTTTTAACGTGTACACATATGCTCTAATACAGCTTTATTCTATAGCTGTAAGCAAGATCTTTTTGTAGAAAATTCGCCGTTATTCATTAAAAGTAATTAAGCTAGAAATGTTTTGCAAAAGCAATAAATATTATCTGTAGTGTTTGATAACGGCACAGCCGAGTAAGAGGTCCTGGGTTCGATCGCGAGTCGAGTAGAGTATTGTTGATTTTTTCTGATAAGATATTGCATGGCAGAAAACACAGAGTCTGGAGTTGTAAGATAACAACGTGCGGTTGTATGCTGTATCAAATACTTTTAAATAATTATCAATTAGTTTAGAACGTATTGCGCGATTTAACTCGTATTATTGTTCACAGGCGTAAGGAATAAGGCAAGATCGACACAGACCAAGTACAATATTTCGACAGTAATGCACCTGCGTGTAACTGGAGAAGAGCATTTTTTTCAATATTGACAGTTCTTCTTGCTTTCATTACTTCTTCTATTACTAAAACATGACATACAGTCAGTTCGACTAGATCCATTAAAATTGCATTAAAACCTCCTCGCTGTCTCGCGGTGTGTGTAATACTTGTGCCATATAGATTAACTCACGCCCTTGCATCACTTTGAACTTACTTCAATGCGCCACATTCGAGTAAATTGCAATTTAACCGATATTATGGCCGCGTGGTTCGCGGCACAGAATGTTCCATCGAATAGGTTACACGTATTGTCGACCTGGCGAACACTTCGACAGAATTATTTTGAAAATACGCAACGAAAATACGACCGACAGGCAGAGGACTGTAGGATACTCTCATGTTGCATCAATCACGTGCACGTCCCACTATGGCATGTCCACAATCCGAGCCGATATTTAAAACTTGTATTAAAAACCGGAGCATAGCCAGCTAGTAAAGCAAAAAAAACCTACATTTTAACGTACCAATGATAAAAAGAAATTCAATAAAGTTATATAATAAAAAGTTATCATCAACATAGAATTACTTTTTTTAATCGGTAGCCTGACTCCAGGAAACCTCAAAATGTGTACTTTTTATACTAACTTAGGATGTTCCATTAGTTAAACTATGTATTAATTATATCATAATATCTATTATAACTATTGTTATTAATTAATTTATTTAATAACAAGTAGTCAATATTCTGTTCACCGTTACAAACATTTACTGTGGGTGACGCCACTGGCGCGTACAATGTTTCTCGTTAAATACCTGAACGGTTATAGGCTACGATGGCATGCTTACATCACATTAAATTACATTAATTGTTATGTAAAGTGTCGTACATACTAGAAACAGTATCTACAGTTACAAATATTACGAGTGAAATTACCTTGCACGATTTTTAGACAGAACGTGACATCGCTTTAAACTTTAAAAACACCGAAGAGTAGCAATGGACGCGGTGCAGCGTACTCGCAGGCAAGCTGGCCTAGCCGCGCGCGGTGTAATTAGGTGGACCTCTCTCGCGTCCGATATGGCGTGCGCACCATTTCCATTAGCCTCAAATGTGAAAAATGTAGTCTTCACCAAATCGGACGAGCCTTGTATGGGCGCGTGGCAAAGTGTTCCCAGGCTGTTTACGTTTGACCGATTGCAATATGTCTAACTAGAATTACATGTTACCGATGTTTTCTTGAGTATTGTAATGTATGTACGAAATGTAAGTTTGTTTCTGCCGCATAGCAAAATAGAAGTAGCACGGCTGTGCTTCAATATTTGTGCATGGAATGGAACCGATAAGGGCAGAGCAAACAGGTATAGGGATTTCTGTTAATGTAAGTCTTCTATGTACTTAAAGTTTTGCAACACAATTCCCAAATTTCCACTGTGTCTCTAGTGCTGAGGGAGGGAGGTAATTTCACAACTTTCCATGGACGTAGCAAAAAGTTACGCGTAACCGGCAACGTCGATTGTTGCGAGATCGATTTGTTCTGGCTGCTGCTACTTTCTTTAGATCGTAGCACAGAGCAAGTGTCATGGAACTATTGTACACAGGTGTATCTTATCTTTTAAAAACACATTTATGGCCTCCCCGGTGCATGGCAATAGGCTTACCGCCCATTCCATGGTGGGACGTAAACGTGACTGGTGAAACGTGGGAGTGTTCTGCATACCTCTGTCTACCTCTTCGGGCATTACAGGCGTGAAGTTATGTATTTATTTATGTAGTTATGTATTTTTTTTTACGAAGTACACCAGTTGTATTCAGTGTCTTTGTATATTTTGTAATCAATTATCGCATAAGTGGAATGGGAATCATTCTATGATGGACCTTTGATGGACCACGCATATGTTACGTACACCATAGATGCACATATTGGACATAATGTGCGGACGTCATCGTGGATGCACGTTAGGGACACGCAAACAATCACCAATTAATAAGCCACAATGTCATATTCTGATAATAAGTACATATACAAAATGTTTGAGCGTTTAGCATATGACAACAGCACCACCGCCGCACCTATTTCTGCCCTATAACAGTGCGGTGGTGGAACCCTCTGTGTATTTCTGCTTTGTAACAGTAGCGTTAAGTGCTGCTGTGTTCTGGTGTGACGGGTGTGGTAAGGGAGGCATACTTTTTTGAGGCGCTCCAACTTAGTCCCCAGGGGTAGAGGCGCAACTGTGGTCGACTTATCTGGGGTCGATTACAGATGAAATGGGCGGCAGTAGCAGTAGCCATCGGGTGGACTGCATGCCCGTCCTCTACATCCTTATTAAAAGAAAAAACAATATCGACGTTTATCATATTGCATAACTAACAGTTATATGCAGATCATTCAGTTTCGCTCGGACGTGAATAGAAACCGAGGATGAATTGCAGCGAACCCGGGTCGCGCAATAGGCTCGCCGGATGAAGTCGCGAAGGCTGCATTGCGCACGAGTTGGAATACGTTTACATGTACATATATATCAACACTAGCGTACCTTTCAAAATTTACAACGATTAAGTACTAAATTTTATTAGCATATTGATTCGATATCAATCCTTCTATCGTTCCACTGCTGGAACATGGGTCCCCTCTCAGAATGAGAGGGTTAAGGCCGTAGTCCGCCACGCGTGCCTTTACGCCTGGGATTTGAACCCGGTCTGCCGGAGTGAGAGGTCGAATTTTAAACCATTAGGCTATCACTGCAAATGATTATGGCATATTGATTATTCCTCTTTAATCGCAGTATGGAGCAGTTTGGAAAATAATTTAATGCCGAATAAGATAAGACGCCCCTAATTATAAAAATGTAGGGGTTTCGTGTTTTAAAATGTTATTATATATTTGTATGTAACTTTATTTTTATGAACTGATTTTGACATACCAGTCAAATGCATTTTGAATTAAGACGTAGTGAATATGATGAGCAGCTACATTGTCTCCGCCAGCAGCACGAGCAGTGGCCCTAGCTGCGCCTAGCTGGGCCGGCGCGAGGCGGACGTGGCGCCGAACGCCCGGGACGCGGCGCCGCTGCGGCACAGCGCGGAGTGAGAGATGCGTATACTCATATATCGAATGTCGCGGCGCACTGTTAGTGGTTGTAAAAACAAATCAGTATCTTTTGCAGGTCTCAGAATAGTTCGGAGCCTATTTTTTATATCTTTAAGTGACAATCATAGCCCTGTCCAGAAAAAAAAAACAAATTTCTTTAAAGATTTTTTTAGATGTGGCGTCAAAAAATACCTTCGACCTCATTTTTACCTTCCTATCCCTTCCTTTCCGTTCTTTATAGCGATTTAAGTATTCTGTTATGCACAAAATCCAAATATTTTGTTATAAAAATAATTAAACATTTAAAACACATACAAACCTTCTTTATGAGTTATTGGATACCTCAAATATTCACCAGTAATAATAATGTCTCAGACAGAACAGCGTTTGCCGCGTCAGCTGGCATATTGTCCATAGTCTCCTTATGGTCGTAAACGACTCCACCGGTGACATGGTACTCGCAACCGCCATCGCTAGTTAACACGCCTCAAGTCCTGTACATTTACGGAATGTAACTCATTTGCAACGCTTAATAACAGTACGAGGTGTGGATTTGAGTTCTGTGGTTTGCCTACGCCTTGGGGGAAACATAGTCGATAGGCTAATAAAACAGACAGACGAAGGACTCACAGACTTGGGCTTTACATTGCAGGAATTTCGAGGTCAAATTACGTGTGTAGTCAAATTATAAGAATTATCTGTGTTACAAAGGTACAGTATTGCTTGCTATCATAAAGAAAACAAAAATGACGTTCTAACCAACACTACTGTGGTGCTCTCTGATGTGCTCTCAAGCGCCTGAGGTCCACGCTTTTGTCTTTGGAGGGAGTGGTAGATCGATACCACTTTACAATACAATTCCATGGGTGATCCGTAAGCAACACTGCGCCTCGTCATTAGGGTGAAGACAGTGAGTAGGTAATGATATTGAATAAGATTTTTTTTTCTTTTCTTCTGTTGTTAAATAATATTTGGCACTTATGGGACGTCGCTGATCATTCACAACACAGCCTACCTTAGTGTGGGACTAAAGATCGAACATTGCTGTAAAATCAAATATTTTCCCTTTTTGTTGTGTTTCAAATAAATGTTTACCGCTCGGCGAGCCAGTAAGAGCTTAAATATTCGGTTTTTCTACTTGAATCAAGCTAAGCGAAGAATTTGCATTGAGAGTTGCGAAGCCGGTTCAATGGTAGGAGTCACGGAATTAGTTAATTCAATTAGGATTGTTTAGTTGGCTTCTTATAGGCCGTCCGCCAGTCGTATCCGTGTAACGTCTTCGGGAAAACGAAAGTAATTTTCGGATTTCAATTTTGTGGCATTGGAAAGGTATGGGTGACATAGAAATGTGAAACTTTCTTCAACACCGAAGCCGACACGGTGTCAAGTGCGATTATAGCGAGCGCGGTGGCAGGGCGGCGGCGAGAGCGCGCCCGGCGACCGGTCGGCCCGCCGCGGCCGCGCACACGCCGCTCTGCGCCGCCGCCGTCGCGACGCTCGCTCGCGCTCCGCCCGCCGCGCCGCGTGTGCGCCGTCCGCCGCGTCTCCGGCCGCACTCTTGTTTGTGTTCTTTGACTCTCGACTTAACTGTACGCCGCGAATAAAATGCTCCGACACTAAATGTCAGTGATTGAAACGTTAATGTGATCGGTATTCGGCAACGTGAATGGACTTTTCGACACTTTTTTGCTCGGAAGACGGTATTACAAAAATAAGAGTGAGTATGTGATTTTATCAACAGTTTATTTGGAACAGTATTAGTTGTAAGCGAGTTGTAAATAGCGGGTGAGTGGATGAGATGTGAGGTTCGTATGTCAGAAAACGGGCTAAGGTCGTGGCGCGCGGAGGGCGCGCCGCGTGCGTGTAATGAGATTAGGGCGGCCGGCGAGGCTGCGCTCCCGGGCGTCCCGGCGCACCCCGCGCCGCGCACCCCGCGCCTGCCGCTCGGCGCCCCTTCCCGCCCCGCGGCTACTCGTTTCCTCATTTCTTTTCACGTTTCCCTTCAAGCTACGGTCGCTTTTAATTACTTTTGTTCAAACTTAGCTTAGCCCTTTTCAATTTCACTCAATAAATTACATGTTTTGTATGAGAATTTATCACACAACTATCAGTGGTTTATCTTTGGCATTCGCTATCAAACTAAATCAATAACCTAAAGATTTAAAATATTGCCGTATAAGTCATCACGATGAATTTAGTCTGCGACAATTTGTTTGAGATTATTAAAATGGACGTAATATATATGGAGTGGAGTTAAAATATCTTATTATCAACGCAAAATGCGGGTGTGTCGTTTTTGCTTGTTTTATTCATTGAGCTACATGCTCACGAGTGTATATAATAAATAAACAGCGTGTAGGTATCATGTAAAGATACATCGGCCGGGTGCTTGTCTTTCGTAACTCGACTCAGACGTTGTATGCACGTTCCACTCTACTTATCGTAAGTTTGAGCCGCCGACACACGTTCCTACATATGCATACACACACGCTCGTGAAAGCTTACATTTTAATAATTCTCGTAAACAACTCGCCTCTGGTCCGCGTAATCTAGACGGCGTCGAACGGGCTTTTTATTGCTATCGGAATATCGAATGGAGCTTGTCGGCTCGACGGCCAGGCGCTGAAGGATGTTAACCTCGACCCGGGCAGCCGTGGCAGCGGCTGGTGTCACGCGCGGCGCGCCCACGCCGTCGCTGCCCGCCCGCTTCATATTCGGACATTTGCATTTTACAAACACGATTGAACGCCATGTTGCTAATACATCTTAACGGGTCTTTTTAATATTCGCTGAGAATCAGCTTTCATTCATCAGCTATAATTTATAATTCATCAGTTTATTTTACAAATCATTGATTTTTGGTTTTCTCCCGGAGCCGACTGTTTTGAATATTTGTTATCGTTGTTATATCAGAGAAGAAATTATATGAAATCCAAATATATATGGAAATGAGTAAGAAAGTGTTTGTTGGAAACGCAGGCACGTTAAACAGATACGTTACTAAAGTATATATTGAATTGATTTTTCTGACTTATGATTGAATTAACAATATGTCGTAAAATATTAACATTGGTTATTATTTCATTAAAAAAATTCTTTGTTACTATACAGACGACATGAATTTATCTCAATATAAAATTTAATTTATCTTTTAACTCATAAGATGTCAAGCAGCCTCTTGGCTCGAATGAAGATAAATCGGAGAGGATTGGAAATTGATAGCGGATATTTTTTCATTTGGCTTATACTTCTTAACGATATTTGATTCAATCTATCTGATTTGAAAATAAGGAGAAATTTATATTTGTTATGCAAGAAAACCCTCCCTTGTGTCAGTAATTATTAAGGTGAAATTCAATTTTCTTTGTACTCATAATGTATCGCCATCATCTGGCTAATTTTGACAATCCACGTATTGTTTGTAAAGGGCGGCGTGGAACCGACCGAGACACGCAGCGAGTAACATTGAGTGTACCGAACAGTGTTACAGATGTAGTGTACGAGATACAACAAGATATACTCGAATTGGAAGTTTGTTTGGACGATGCTTAAGTTGCAACCACGCCGTACCAACTCTCTATACCAACTAAGCGACTGTTTGAGCCGTAACACACCCACTGTGTTGTCATCAATAAAATTTATAATTATTATGTCACGACTGTTTCCCTGAAATGGTAATGACTAATTCCTGAGTCAATTATTTCAATAGATGATGTACGTGTGCAATTTATCTCTTATAACAGCATCATTTCAAAAACAATAATTTTAGCTGCTACAAACAGATGCTTCTGTCTTATATATTTTCTCGACTTGTAACGGCACAAAGTCCACGGACGCGGCGCAGGTGCGCCTGACACTTTTTGATTCAATCAGTTACCACATCGGAGTTATCTCGCGGCGTCTCTGGCACGCCTCGTCGTCCACTTTTCGTTCAAGATGTACAAAAGGCCGAGGACGTCTCTCGTTAGAGGAATGCTCGAGGAGATGGTCAACGGTGTGCGGCGGCTCGTGGTGGAGGAGCGCGCAGCCTCGCGTCGCCGCGCCAGCGACTGGTGCAGTCGTGCGGTGAGTGGCGTGACGCGCCGACTTGCCGGGCCACTATGTAAATGTCGCGTGCCGATGGAGTCACAAGTTCGAAAGCCAATACAAATATATTGCAAAATGTTTAGAAAACAGCATGTTTTACATAATAACGGATATTAAAAATATGTGGCAATGTTTTCGCAACACGCTTCTAGTAACACTAGCACAATAGGTGAATACTAGCGCGAAACGAAATAATGTCCGACCTTGCATGCGGGGTAATGAGTCAATTAGCATATCCAATTAATAAGTTTTTTCGTGAGGATTCGTGACGTCGGTAAGTGATGATTCGTTAGCGTTACAAAGGTTTCTCTCTGATTCGTTCACATGTTCCATTCAGCGTGTTTCCATGATACGAAATTAAATAAGATAAGCTTAGTTAACTTTTAAACGACGCCGCTATTGTTTCCGTCTTCCACTCCTTCTTGTACTGAAACTATTCGTATTTCTCGAAACTATTCTCTCTACTTGCACGATTCGAGAGTCGCACTGAAACTGTCCGTATGTCCGCGAAACAATACCTACCTACATATTATCATTGCATACTTATAAATATCACAACAAAAAAATTTAAAGTCAACGGAAAAAATAATGAATAATTGAATATAACATTATACACATTTACGGTGTTCACTTACATAAATTGTTATGGGAATTTGATTTACCTTTAGATGTGAAGAGCAATTCCGCATAATGCTGTAGACCTTTAAAGGAACAGAGCGGTCAGTGACTGCGGTGCACTTGCTTATTGATGGAATATGTGCAAAAAAATAAACATAACATTATCACCTCTGTAATCCCTAAAGAGGTAGGCAGTGGAGTGTAGTACACTCCAACCTTCACCAGTTACATAGAGAAAGGTCCCACTATCGATAAATTGGTAGCAATTGCCATACACCGAGCACATAACGGGATTCCAAGTTACTACTGGAAAATATAAGTTAGAAAAACACACCGCACAAAACACTAATTTATAATAGTAAAGTCAAAAATTGTCACTATTCCACTTGATATCGATATCCTTAACATCTCTTGAAACTTGAAGATCTGTATGTCCTAGTCCACAATTGCTTATTCGTTGTTGTAATGTGCCAGACGAAAATGACGCATCATTGAGGGTGCTCAAGCGTCGCGGAGGGCGAGGTTCGCTTGCACCAGTGGGACGAAATAAAAGCACTTCATTCGATTTGAGCGTAATGAGTAATTCGAGTTGAGCGTAACAAAAATGTAATAAATTAAATAATTTTACTGGTGTTTAAATAAAAACGTTAAAGGCGTTGCGCATATTGCAGAATAACAACATTGTCTAAATTGAAATATTGCCAATCGTTATTGAGTTAGCAAAAACTAATTGCGTTTAAAGGCTGCGGTCTTGAAATTCTAAAATGCTAAGCCATTCCATTAAGTTTTTATAAATGCCCTAAAGCCGATAAACAAGGAGCTTAGAATAATTTACAGATACTTTTGGATAAATCGATATGTGTTTAGATAAATATAACATATACCTATAGGGCGCGAAACAGAACTTCATGGAAACATCTAGAACACAAACTATTAGTAAACAATAAAATTATCAATTATTTATCAAACTACATAAGCAGTTAACAGTTATAACATTGAATCATACATCAGGATGTGCAAATTTACATTTTTTATTTCTTTATATTCGTAATACTAGTACATAATACTTAAGACACTCAGGGCACTTTTAAATAATAATACAGAACTAAACGTGATTAAAGAATCACATTTTCTATGGAACACATATTTTCTGACAAAGTAGAAAAAATATTAGAATTCATTAAACATTAAATCAGGACGGCTAACGAAGGGCTAAGAAAAGTCAAGCATGACTTAATAATGAATGCTACAACGATAAAACCGATATGTATAAAAAACACAGCAAATAACTGATTACAAAATATATGTACGTATGTCGAATGATGAAACTGAACGAACGGCTCGGAGCACGTCCAGTGGCAGGAACGGTTAAAGCGGCGACGAGTTAGAGCAGGCGAGCCGACTCGCCCGCGCGTTTGCACTGCGGCGATGGCTGCGAGAACCATGAAGCTATGTGCTTCATAAATTATTCTCTAAGTAACAATGTTTTTCTACATGCACTTAACATTTTATTTCTAGACCTCTGTGAAGGCGATGAGATAAGTAATTAATTAATCGAATATCCGGGAACATTTTTACACACATAATTGCTTTCCAAGCTAGCATTGAGAGAGCTTATGTTGCGGTAATCAGATGCCTTATAAACTATATATTTACTACATATAAATATATACTAATGCAGATATTTTTTACATCCAGGTACATAGTAATTATCTGTGTTCATGCACAAATATTTGTTAAAGTAACTTCACGCCTGTAATCCCCGAAGAGGTAGGCAGAGGATTGCAGAACACTCCCACGTTTCACCGGTTACGTTTACGTCCCACTATGTAATAGGTGGTGAGCCTATTGCCATGCATTGGACACATATCCAGATTCCGAACCACTACTAGAAAATCTAAATTAGAAAATTTTTGTAGTGTTTGACCCGAGAATCCAACCCGAGACCTCCCGATCGGCAATCGCATCCGCAACCAATACGATCAACGAGGCAGTCGAATAGGATGATATACAATAATCTTAAACCGTCTCATTTCATTGCGTGATTCTAGATGGCTGTCATAGTCACTGACACCGTGTAGTTAATGTTTTGCTTGCGTACTCTGAAAATAAATATTTTGCTAAAGCCGTGCTGTAACTGAACGACAAATACGTTTTATCTATATACGTATCTCGAGTGTGGAAAATCATTACAAATATTTTAATGAAATAGGTGTGTTACAGAGTAGAAGTGCTAGGTGTAACATAATTTTTATTTCATCACATTTAATAAAATTGTTTTCATGCAATATAATATTAAAGTGAACTTTCTGGAACTATACGGCCACTCGGGATTCGATTTCACTGATAACATACCGCTTGAGGATTAAATCGTAACGCTATTTAATATAGGTAGCCATAGAATATATTCCCCATTGAATCTCTGTTGCTAACATTTTGCACAAAATCAATAGCTCGAGAGCACAAAACAATGTAAATATATATTACCATTGAAATGTTTATTATTTAAAGATGGTAAATATTTTAAATGAACCAGCAATGGCTATATAAATTTTAAATTATATAATAAGTGATATGATAAAGAAAATATTTATAAATTATATTTTATTTGATAAGACACAATTGTGGCTAAGCATTTCGATTATGACATGAGTTAACCTTTATATTCACTCTGTAGAATGAAAAATATTAAATTCGTTTAAAATGCTGGTATTGCAGACAAAAGAATTTTAAAGGTTCACCTTGAATAATCATAACATTATTTCTACCAGAAGTATCAAATGAGTTTAAATTGTAAGATTTAAAATTTATGCAAGTAAAATTACTGATGTATTTAATAAATATAATTTTCACAATTTAAATACAAAAGAAATAAATAATTATGATCATGTGCACAATTTGGATTGAAATATTATAGACGTAATTATATCGTTTGTATGAATTTTGAACATTTTGTTTCAATTTTATTTCATATAAGTTATTGCGTACTTGGTGTCTTAACCCAATCCAATTATGATGGTTATTGTTCCCTATAACATGTTATTGTTTTCTTAGTATTGTAAACTTACGCAATACTAATGCATATTTATCTTTGAACAGCATGCAATCTTCATGTTTTCTTAGCGTTGATAATTCTCTATTTGGTACATTTACTTCCATGTCTCAAGTTTACTGTACGATACATAAGTTATCTACATAAAAATATTATGTTCAAACTACGCTTCGTTCAAGCTACACTCTACATGTAAAAATTTGGTTATTTCAAATACAAATATCTATATTTGTCTTATAGTGTTGACATAAGTTTTATTAATGTTCCTATAACTAGGTGCATGTCGTCTTAATTCGATCACACTGGAGTATACAATTTAATTAAAAATAATTTCATAAATACATTCAAAGATATTTTGCTTACAAAATACTTTGTAAACAATTATATTCTTTTCATTGTTTGTAACATATGCAAATTTATCTAGTGGTTAGCAACACGATAGCAAGTGACGTAGTTAGCCGTCGCTATACACGGAGGGTTTGTGAAAATCGCTGCTTCATTAAAACTACTTCATTAAATTTAAATCTAATAATTTTGCGTGATGCGCAGACGACGGCTACCCAGTATGATTTTATTAATACTTTTAGAAAAACCTAGAAACAGTTAACGTGACTGCATGTGTATTGTTTTCAGGGCTATTACAATGATCCAGAAATGACTGCACAGATGATGACCAAGGACGGCTGGCTGAAAAGCGGTGACATGTTATACAGGGACGAAAGTTGGAATTTCTTTTTCGTGGAACGATTAAAGTTGTTGATGAAATATATGAATCATCAGGTTAGCTATCGCCGTTGTCATTTTAAACTCGTCTACTCCGCACGCCACGCTTAACATGGTATTCACCCTTAGACAGGACTTTTTAATACTTATTCATTTAAGACACGATGAAATACATACAAGGTCTATGATTCTTAGTACCAACCTAAAATACCTTGTGATCTATTGTATAGGTACTCTTTTAAGGAAATAAATCCCGACTGAAAAAGAACTACTTTTTATTACGTCAAAATCATGTCACAAAATCATGTAATGTATTTACATAGAAATTGTACAATTTGTACAATGCCAAGCAAAGCTCTAGAACATTCCGCTTGATGAACAGGCTGCAACAAGTAGGTATAAGAACGCTATTGCAGTTCCGTTAACAGCAGTAGTGAGTGAGCTTGTAGCCGTAGAAACAGTTTATTTAATAAAAAGACACCTGCAAACACGTAAAGGATATCTGCAGGGTTAAATTATATGTTAACATTATATTTTAGTTTAACATGAAATATTAAAAGTAAGGCCATTACGGATTACACTATTAGTTAACTGTAACATTTTAAAATTAACAATGAATTGAGTATGCGTGTATGAGTGCGTGTGTGTGCGTGTGCGAGCGTGCGTACATGTACAAGGGTGCGTTTGCATTACAAAATTATCTGTAATTTAAATATATATGTAATTTACCAGTTCCAAGGTTACCATATTACATTTTTTGCCTTGTTTGCCATCGAGACGATCGTTAGCAGTTTGGAGATATCACAATATTTTTATTTTCATAATCAATGCTGAGCATGAGCCAACTTAATTTGCCATTATCAATATGTCACGATCTTCATAAGACGGTCTCAGAATCAATCACAGTTTCATTTCAGATATCTCCTGTGGAGATAGAAGGAGTTATCATAAAGCATCCGGGGGTGTGTGACGTGGCAGTAGTTGGGATCCCGGACGAGCGCGGCGAGCTTCCCGTCGCGTGCGTCGTGCCACACGAGGGCAGTGACGTCACAGCTCAGGAGATCGAGGACATGGTGAAAGGTATTGGGTACAGTCAATGTTAACGTGATAATGTGTTTCGTAAATTGGTGATCATTAACTGCTGAGTCAGTTTGTCTTAATATCCGGGTCGGAAAGAGTTTTATTAGATTTTACTCAAGTGAAGATTGATGCCTGGTGTATGTATATTATTCATAGAATAACCTCACATTATAGGACATATTCGTATATAACCTAAGTGAGGAAAAGAGGGAATTCTAAACTCATCTGCTTACTCTTTAGAGGAATTACAGGAAAATATAATCGCGGCCAAATATACGATTATTGTATTAAAAATGTGTATTTTTTTAGGTGAATTAACGGATTCCAAACAGCTTCGTGGAGGCGTGATATTCATGAAGGAGCTCCCAATGACGGCTTCGTTTAAAGTGAATCGAGCGAAACTTGCATCGATGGTGCAGGAGATGAAGAGATAGGCACTAAATTACATAATTTTGTATATGTATTTTGTATTTAGACAATAAATTTGATAATATGATATTTAATG